>JAJOON010033475.1:0-18000 GCA_029582645.1 Solanum megistacrolobum | reverse complement strand
ATATATTAAAAGATAAAAACTATGAAAAAGTATAAGAAATATTTAAAAATTATATCAAAGTAAATATTTTTATGTATAAAATAAAATTTTAAAATTATATATATAATGTCGGGTTGGTTTGGTCTCGGGTTGGTTTTTTTAGGTAAAACAAAACCAGCCCAAATATAGTCGGGTTTTTTTTTTCAACACCAAACCAAGTCAAACCAACCACTAGTCGGGTTTATTTTTTCGATTTAACTCGATTTGCGGTTTGATTCGGTTTTCGGTTCGATTTTGTACACCCCTAGTGTGAACAAAGTATATTGAATCGAGTAGAGTAACTAGTCATGGATGTTTGATCTCCCCACTTTCTTTCAACTGGGAATTTGGACCATATTGTAGCATAGCACTTGCCCCAAACTATTATAAGTTGCGCTAGATAAATACGTAGGTTCTTTTATTTCTTCCTCCTTTTCATTTTATATGAAAATATTTAATTAGGTACGGATTTTTGAAATGCCTTCGACATTTTCTTAGCTACAAATTAAGGATAAAATGAGAAAATATACAATATTTTTTTGTAACGAACTAAAAAGAAAAAAACAATCATATTAAGGATATGTTTCGTATGAAGCAAAAATCAATTAAATTGGATGCTGGTGACAATGTTTATGAATGAGAGTTGGGAGAGAATTGCATGCTCCAACAATATATACTCTAATGTTGAAGAAAAGAAAATTTTCTCCTTGTGCCTTATTTGTACCTTTTTAAAATGTGCAATATTTTTGATAGTCCTTTTCAACATGTTTATTTTTCGTATTCTTATGTGATCGACCCAATATTTGTCAACATAATTATTGCCCTAATGGTGACACATTAGCTAGAGTAGCCCATTGGTAGCTGAAGCTTTTCATTCTATACCAACCAAGATCGTATAAGTTGTGATACTAATTTGATGTATTTTTGCTATAACCAATTAAATATTGCATGTGAAATCTAACTGAAATTGAATAATATTTTTGTTGTACGTTGTAGGAGAAGAAAATGCCGTTAATGCAAATGGTTCCAATGTTGATGAAAGAAGAGAATAAGGAGGACTATGAGCCAAAAGTGGTTTCATTCGGGCCTTACCACCATGGAAAGGAGAAGCTCAAGTTCGTTGAGGATTTCAAGCCCACTGCAGTTCAAATGTTCATCGGAGACGACATGAATGAAGCTGTTTTCATCGCTGCGATATTAGGGGAAATTGAGAATGTTAAAAAGTGTTACCTAGAAGAATTCACATGTAGGTACACAGATATACAATTTGCTCATATGATGCTTAGAGATGCATGTGTCATTCTAAATTATTTCGACGTGTCATATAAAGCGGCGGATACAATTAATAATTATCTTGGTATTGCTGTTTATAGCAGCATTAGACGTGACATGTATTTGCTTGAAAATCAAATACCTTTCCGGATTCTCGAGATCTTGGTTGCCTTGAGATATAATACTCCTAGACAATCATTTATAAAGGAAATGGAACGGGATTCCTTTAAAATGTTCTTCAATGACAAGAAGGGAATTATGATTGAACATGCTGAAGACAAAGATGATCTAGGGAAGAATCCCGCTCACCTTGTTGAAATTTTCCGAAGAGTAATTGTGACAGGTCATGATCATGATCCTATTTTAAGGGATAATGATTATAGCAGTTGCAATGTTAATGACATGCTAACTTGCCTCGAAAAAGGTTGTGGTAAATGCTGCAAAGATGATGAAAATGAAGAATGGCATGGCGGCAAGTACGTGTTCCGTTCAGTTACGGATTTGAAATCAAAGGGGATATATTCAAAGGCTAGTGGGATTAAATCTCTCAAAGGTGTAAGGTTTAGTCCAACTAGATTCTGTCGGTCTGCTGAACTAAAGCTCCCGTTTATGTACGTTGATATGTACACTAGAGTGTTTTTCAAGAACATGATCGCGTATGAGTTCTCTCCGAATTCTCTTATTATCCATAAATCAGTGACTAGTTACGTGAATTTTATGAAACTACTTGTGGTTACAGAAGAAGATGTGAAGGAGATGAGAGAGAACAAAATAATAATCAACTGCTTAGGGAGTGATGATGATGTGGTGCAAGTGTACAAAGATTTGAATACTTATGAGGGAGGGGATACTTCTTATTTCTGGGATGTCAAAAAGGATATCGAAGATCACTATCACAGCAAAATAAGGACTTGGATGGCTGAGTTTAGAACCACATATTTTAACAATCCATGGACTATAATTGCTTTGGTTGCTTCTCTTTTCCTCCTCTGCTTAGATATTGTCCAGACCTACTATGCAATACATCCTCCTCCAAATTAAACGACCCTGGTGATGCTTAATTCATCTTCTTCACTAGGTGGATTTTTATTTTTATTTGTGATGTTGTTTGAAGTAATTATATACTCTATTACCTTTCATACAGTCCTCTATGTATTATTGTATGGTGGTGGTGTTTTTTGTATGTATGCTTGTAAACACTCCCGTTTATTTCATTAAAAAATAATGAGGAGTTTGAGAATAATAAGGGAGATTGAATATTACTTTCTTCGTCTCAATTTATGTGGCATCTTATAAATTTCAACATTTAGACAACTCTATCTTTAATCCAAATTTTTTCATATGCTATCTTATAAATATTAATTATCAATTATTGTATCACGATTCTAAGTCGGATGGTGCCTACCATAAACCTGCAGTAGGCAAACCAAAATCCAGAACGACAACGATAAACTAAAACTAGAATTACACTACATGGAAGCAAAATAGACAAAGAACAGGCCGGGCACATAGCATGGATATGTATATAACGATATACAAAATATACAAAAATGGCTCAAAAGTGACCAAGAAAGACGAATATACATAAGGACCAAACCGCAGACCTGATGTCACTAGTACAAGAGCGTCCAAGTACATAAAGGACTATATACAATTGAGTTGTCTAATCAAAATACATAGACATTACAAAAGAGGGAAAAACAACAAGTTTTTGAACGCCAGCACCGACGTCGTCGGCCTCGGGAGATCAGGAATCAGCGAGGGTGGCTTGTACGGGGCATTGCATCAGAAAAATATGTAGAAGTATAATATGGTATCTAAATATGGAGTACTTAGTAGGCATCATAGGCCGATCAAATTCATATTGAAACTATATAAATAAGAGAGGCGGCATGATTGTGTGCTAACTCTATTAAGCTGCATCAAACTAGGAGCATATTCACAACCACAAATGATGAAGAAAATAATACTTATGTTAATTTCACACCAAACCCAAGTCTATCAGAGATTGGAACACGGTATGAGATGATGCATTGCACATGTGGCCAATGCATAAAAGTAAAAAGTCTCGAAAATTACCTTGTTGGTTGTCCTATAGGCTCCCCGAAACATTTCGTAAACCTGCCAGATCTCATGATCAACATATGTAAAATGCATGAAGCGAAAATCGGAATAATCCCTTAGGCTCACAATCTCATAATATAGTACATCCCCATCATGAAGCCCATATTTCAATCGTAAAAAACAGTAAAATCCAAAGTAAACCCCTTTTTAAAGTTAAAGCCCCAAGAAAATGATACATTTTTTTTCAAAATTTTGACCCCCTTATTGAGTAAATCAATAAAACGCTCCTTGGAGCCCCCAACAAGTAAAATCTAAGGAAAATCAATTTCAAACCCGAAATTCCTATTTCTCAATTCTAACTCGGTTTACGTTCCGAGCATACACCTAGCATGGCCGGCACTCAGTACCATTGCTGGTCCCAAGCTAATCCTTGGTCGGACTGACTATTGAGTGGAAAACTATACATACATGTGAAAACCTTGCAAAATGAACATTTAAAAATCAATTAAAGATATATCATGCAAAGTCTGCGATAAATCTGAATATAAATAATGTTAATAATAATAATTAAAATGTTTAAAACTTCTGAATACTCAAGATTAAACTGATTCACTAACTTTGTCTATCTATATATGAAGCTTCTACTGACTGAAGATAGGTGTCGAGACAAGACTCACTACTACCTGACTATTCAACTAACAATGACGGAAATAAATCAAATAAACTAAACTAACAAACTTGGAGCTCTCCGAAGGTAAGGAGGTCTAACCGACTGCCGATGGAAAGAGCTCTTACTAAATGTCTTCTATCATGAGTATTTGAAGCTACATCATAAAATAATGCAGCGTCAAATAGCGTCAGTACATGGATTGTACATTATATAATAATGCTTAGTGAAACAAGTAACTTAACTGAATGAAACACTGAAAATAACTCATTTGAAGTAAAGCATAAATATGAACTGAAATCATTAAATTAAAAACTTTACAAATAGGTATGCAATGACAGTAAATACTGAAATAAAATACTTTACTTTCTTGAGGAATTTCTCTAACCGAAAATCATCACTATGAGTCTCGTGATGATACAACACTACTAAAACAACAGTGAATACCGACCTACAAATACCGACTTTCGGAGGTCGGTATTCCCTGAAATACCGACCAAATACCGACTTTCCATCTTAGGTGGGAAAAAGCTTGGTCGCTATTCAATACCGACCTCTGGAGGTTGGTATTTACTGACCTCTCGAGGTCAGTTTTAATTTTAAGTCATAAAATTCATTATTTTATTTTCCGACTTCCTGAGGTCACTTTTATATATTTATTTATTTATTATTTTTATTATTTCCATCTTCCTGAGGTCAGAATATTTATTTCTCATATTTTGAAATACTGACATCCGAATGTCGGTATTTGCTAATTTTTTAATTTTTAATTTTTAATATTTTCGACCTCTGGAAGTTGGTATATTTTAATTTTATGTAATTTTTAAATTCCGACCTCTGGAGGTCGGTATTTTTTATTTTTTATTTTATTTATTTTTGAAATTCTGACTTCCAAAGGTCGGTATTTTTATTTTTTATTTTTGAGATTCTGACCTCCGGAGGTCGGTATTTTTATTTTTATTTTTTATTTTTGAGATACTGACCTTCGGAGGTCGGTATTTTAATATTTTATTTTTGAGATTCTGACCTCCAGAGGTCGGTTTTCTGCTACAAAACTGGCAGCAAATTGCTGCAATTTTAGTTGCCCACCTGCATATTATACCAAAACAACCCAAAGAGCTGCCAACACAATATTTTCAACAAATGCATTAAACTAGTTCAAAATAAACTTCATCTAACTTCAAAATAAACTAAAATACGATCAAACAATTCCAAAAATATAGAAAGTCTAAAATGTCAAATAGATACAACTACTCCTCATGACCCTCACTCTCCTTATCAGACTTATCATTCTCATCACCCTCACTCTCTTTATCAGACTTATCATTCTCATCACCCTCCTGATCAGATCAATCACTGCTGCCCAAACATGGAGGAAGAATTTTTCCTGATTCAAAAAGAAAAGTTAGTTGAGCTTGAAGCGTTGCATACCTCTTGTTCTCTGCCTCCTTTGCTATCGCAATCTCCTCCTCTCTCTCCCTCTGTCTTTCTTCTCTCTTCTCACTTTCTTCTCTATTCTTCTCTCTGTAGGCTACAACAACAATCTCGGCATTGAGATAAGCTATCTTACCCTCCATTGCAGATATTGTCTCTCTATCCCCACTATCGAAGCTTGAGGATGATGAACCACAATACCAAGACTTCTTCTTCTGATACGCCTTTTTTGTTAAGCTGTAGACTGAACCTCTAATCGGTTCACCTGCACTCTGTTTCCAAAGATTATCGTTTTCTTCTTGTGTAAGTTGTCTGTCCTGACTCTCAAGAGGTAGATTACTACGATATTCCTGAGATATTCGTATAAACCTATCCTGCAATTTAAACAAAGAACTCTAAGAATAAAAATGTAATATATACAAGGAAAAGAAAAAAAGATTAGTTTGAATGGAGTTCTTACATATGTCTCTTTAGCACGTGGCTCAATCCATCTTTCTTCCTTATGGGGTTTGTACTCTTCTTTACGTGAGTAACCTTGAACATCTTTTCTACAGCTACCGACCTACCCAACTCTTTTTCCTGCAAATAACATATAGAGAATTTGATCTCATTAATCTCCAAAAATTACTTCTCAAAAAAGAAAAAAAATATTATTTTACTAAATTAAGAAAGTATACCATTCTTTCCTTCCTAGTAACCTGGCTTATAGCTCCACCAGTGTGCAAAGAGTCTCCCTTTGCAACGTCTTTTTCACGTGGTCGGAGCCGCCCTATAATTTTCCAGAGTATAGAACACAACTAAAAATATGGATCCATCTAAAAGGCCTTCTTGAGGCAGGTGATCGAGGAGTTGTCTGTATTTTAGTACGATCCTATCTACGCTGATGGCATAGGTCATAGAGTTTGAGTTCTCTGAACTCTTACCCAAATCGGTAATTAATACTATTCCCAAAGTATATGAAATAATGCTCATTAATTAATACTCACTAGATTAAGTTAATACTCAAAAAGACCCTCTTTAATGGATATTTGATTTTTACTTTAATTGACTGAAATGCTTCTAAAACTATTTATGCTTTTCTTGAAATAGAACTTTCTTTCTCAATGCAAAATAATACATCAGAGACCATTTATGTTCCCTTAAAACTCTTCTTAAATGATGCTTTTAAAAATATACTTGGACTCACATTAAGTTCCAAAATCAATGCATGAAAAATAATTACACAAAAAGTTTAATAAAATCTCATCAACTAGGGTTCATGTAATGATATAAGCATGAACAACAAATCAAGAATCGAAACGCATAAATATCATAGTTTCAATAGTTATGAAATCAGAACTCCGAATAAGAAACACAAACCGAATTCGTAATTCATGAAACTTTGGGTAGAACTCTAAATTTATCTCTTTACCGACTGAATTAGATGTAGGATGCGAAGACGAACTTAGTCTATCACTATAAATAGCCTTACATACGTAGAAGAACAAGGTTCTTGAAGAAGCTTGAAGAAGAACTTGCTTGGAAGCCTTGAAACCCTAGTTTTTGTCTTCCTTGCAATTTCTTTTTGAGTTGGGGAGTTGAGAGCGTAAAAATAAAAGAAAACTGAGTACTTGATGAAATAAATTCCCCTAATGAAAGTTAAAATGTCGAGGCTTAGACTTAAAAAAAGCGGGAAAAACAAAAGAAACTCCAATTAAAAAGTTGTCAAAAACCTTCCATGAGGCAATCTACGATATGTGGTTTGATCTATGGGCCGTAGATCCCATCCGTGGAAGTTAGACTGAAATTTTAAATTTCAGAAGTTCATTTTGTGGGACCAAACTACAACCCGTAAATGCTTCTACGACCCATAACTGGGTCCGTAAGAATGGACCCAAAAATGACTTCCAGGACTTCTTTTTCCATGAATGAACAGTATGGGTCATATCTCGATCTACGACACGTATTAGGTCCGTAGTTATTGACTTTGAAAGCTCTGTTGTGGTAGTCTCTAGTAAAACGATCATAACATTTTACTCCGAACTTTAAATGAGACATATTTGGTGGCGTTGGAAAGAAGAGCTAGGAGATTCTTGTTACCTTAATTCATCTCCAAATTTATTTCCACACTAAAGAATTGACCTTAACACCTAAGCATAATTTAAGAATCACCCAATATAATCTTATACACAAATGAAGAATGATTTGAGTCTTAGTTTAGAAATTTCGGGATGTTACAAACTCCAACCAAAATCAAGTGCAAATGACATAAACATGAGTGCATGTCAATGATGAGCAAATCACTCACAATATATCAATATCACACAATCAATAGGAAAAAAAACCTCGTCATAATGCAACTGTTCCAACCTGGAACTCCAGCTAGTCAAAGGCCAAGGCCTTGAGTCTATAATCACAGTAATATCATAAAAAGCTCAAAATATCAGAATAACCACACAAGCATACAAAAAACAACCGACACCTATAAATCTAATTTTAAACCACCATAAAGTATTTTAAGGATCCTGCATCATCACACCAAGACTAAAGTCGATCTAAACTAGAGCTTAAAGGCTATAATTCTAATCTAGATCGGGTCACCAGTACATTTCTTCAATAAGGACACATGAAATACTGAATCCACTGATGACATATAATCTTCAAATATACCAACCCCCACGTTTTTGTAGTGGTAGTTGACCTTATTTTTCTCCGCTGATATACATATATTGTATACGGATTATAAGCATATTAGATATAAAATATACATATTGTATACATTTGGCCGATATTTTTAATTTATGCGATTAGGAGGGCTAATTTGAAAAGAAAAAAAAAACAGTTTCCAACTTTTAGCATTTCTCTGGTATTTGTTAAGATAGAGAATATTCATAATTATCTCAAGAGATTATACTTCTTTTTTTTTTTGTTTAAAGAGATTATACCTCTAATTAACCATAGGAAAGCAAAAAATATGAGTATGTAATTAGATATATATCTATACCAGGTGATGAGTAGCTTAATGTCAAATATTTACAAGGCATGATACACACAATTTTAATTCCTCTGACATTTCTTGCCTTGCAAGTATAGAGCATCTGCTTCTTTTCTTTTTTAGGTTATAAAAGAGCATGTATGTGTGTGTCACAATTTAAAGTCTAATGACTGACTATTCTCAGTTAGTGTAAGAATTTAGCCAATAATATGCTTTTAATCTGAAAGTTATCCTACTTCGTATGTCATTTAGTTTCTTGCAGGTACACTAAACACATGCATGAGATTCTAAATTAAAGTAAAGTACACATATCTTTTACTATTTCCTTTTGAAGATGACCCTTGGTAACACTTTAACATTTATTCTTTAATATGGAAGTAAGGCTTAAAATATTCCATCCTTTGTAACCCTTTAAATATGGCTACATATCGTTGAATTATTATCAAACATCTCAACAAATTAAAGAGCATCCCAAGCGCTACTGTATTCTGGTACGTAATTTTTAGTCTTCATGGTATGTCTCTAAAAAGCATATATATCAATAATTCTTTTAAATTTGTGTAGATGCTACTTTTTAAATCTAAGTAACAGTTATTCAACATAAAATTTAGGACACATGATGATTAGTTCTTAGAATGATCATGAAAGTTGATTTGTCAAAATGATGAATTCTAAAGTTTTAAGTAGAACAAGTCTAAAATTTGAAACTAGTTGCACAACTAATTATTAGAACGTAATATAATGCCACAACTTTATATCCTTTTCGGTTTGTGATTCAATAATCCATTCACAATATGCAAAGTTACTACTGCTACTATTTGTATAGGAAAATATAAAATTCAAAGCAAAAATTGGAAAATAGCAATCACATAATATGATGTATTTGATTTCTTTTTAATTTTCTCCTGATTAAAATGATTAGTAAATTTGTATGTTTCATGTTTATTAATTGAAATTTGATATTGTTAAGATAATTATTTAGGTTGAACGAAATTAAATATAAAATTAGCAAGTAATTTAAAAAGGTGATTCACAAATACTCTTATTTTGGGGGGCTCTTTAATTTACCCCTTGAACACTTTAAGTAAAAAATAAGAAACCAAAAATATTTGTGACACCAAAATAACAAATAATTTTTGCTTGATAAAATATGTATTTTCGTATCATAATATATCATAAATTATGTCTTATAAGGCATAGGAAGTTGTACAACTTAATTTCTACAAAATTTATGACGTAAAAGACAAAAGCCCTCTAAACTTTTATCGAGCAAATTAGATTATAGATATTGATAATTTGGTCCACAATTTTTTATTAAATGAGCAGTATGAATAAAGTTTTAAAAATATCATATCTAAGGACAATAATAAAAAATCATGTAAAAACTTGGAAAAACTATTTATCTACACATCCTTTTTTACCATATTTTCTATTATTTCCTACCATTTCAAAAAATTACAAAGATCTCTCTTTCACTCGCACTATCTCCTTTCCGGATACATCACTTCGAATAGCCCCAAATACACAATCTTTCTTCCTTTTTTCACTCCTAAAATTACTCCATTGTATTATTAGTTACCTCAATCACTCCACTTTTGAATTTCAATTAGTTTCTCTTTTCAATTCATCAATTGCAGGTTATTGAAGAGGTAGTTCTTATTCATTATCACGCTCCGAGCCTACACCCTGGATGTGGTCGACACTTGAGAACCATCGTTGTCCCCAAGCCAACCCTTGGTCTGGCTGACTACTTAGCGGAAGACTTACTCAAGTAAAATAGGAACTTCAAATGCAAAGATAAACTCATAATGTCTCAACAATAGACTAACTCAATAGATGTCTGAAAAATACTTAGATAAACGTAGTTAAGTGACTCAAGGTCTCAATACATCAATAAGGAAAATAGGGAAAAGACTCCTCAATTACTACTGTCTATGAAGCCTATAAATACTACGATAGATGTCGGGACAAGACCCACGACATCCTAACAAAGATGAAATATAAATGTGGAACCCTCCAGAAGCAAGGAGGCTCACCAAAGCTAGCTGGAGTGCTAATGATATCAACGAAACTCCTGTTGATAACCCTGAACACCTGTATCTGCATCATAAAAAAGATGCAGGTCGATCGACGTCAGTACATTGAATTTACGAGCATGTAAGGGAAAAACTGGAAGCAATAGATAACTGGACTGGCAAGGCTGGAAAAAATACTCAATGCAAAGTAACAATGATAGATGCAATATTTAAAACATTATAAAACAGGAAGTAAAACTCAATGAATGTATAAAAATAAAATAACATACTATTTACTCTTATTTGGGAGATTCTCTAATCGATAACCATCACTATGAGCTAGGTGATGATACATCATCTCGCCCACGTTGCCAGAATTGTCCTATACCTTGCCGGGATATAGAATATACCTCAACTAAGTGGATCCACTAAGCTATGCTTAAAAGGAATAAAGAATCATCTAAAAAGTATGATTTTTTGCCCATGTTGACATACATGGTTTATGAGGATTTTGAGTTGTCAGAACTCATCCCCATATCGGTGCTCAATACTACTCCCAATAATATATATACACATGCTCAAATGTATAAAACATAACTCTTTCTAAACTAGAGGTAATTACTCAAAATATTCTCTTAAAAGAGGTAGTACTTTAAGCTTGAATTTGATATTCGGGTTTAGTAATGGACATTGAGCTTAAATTTGAGATGAGTGTCATGATCAAAAGAATGGCAACATGAGGGTGATGATGTTAGTCTTGAGATTTGATCTAGAAGACTTAACATAGAGCAGGTGAAAAATTGAGATGTTAGTTGCAATAAATATGAAGTGGTAAGTGAGAGACTCTAACCTTTAGATAAGGGAAATGAAGTGTGGCTAAGTCACAAGAGTAAGAAGAGCATTAGGAGGTGCACCAAGATGGTATGTAATCAGACGAGGTCCCAATTGAGATTAAGAGAAACATCTAGGAAGAGTTCTTAGTACCTACTTATAGAGATTTCGGTAGTCATGAGACAAACTTTTCCCGAGTGTTAGAGTAAAGGGGGATGTAAACCAGTTTAGAGATTATGGAGTAGGTCCATAACTTTGAAGTGTCAGCTTTAGACCTAAGGTGGAGATTATAAGATGAGAAATCAAGTCAAGTGTTGAGAATAAGATAGTACTGAGTTCAAAAGAGTATGAGAGATACCTTTTTGGAGGTCCTTTTAGTAATGAAGTGATGTTAGAAAGAGGAGGTTGATGTTCTTATCGTGATAGTGATGGTGTGATAATTCCATCTACGTTTATAAATGAGGAGGAAGAGGAGGATAAGATTTTACTATGAGAAATAGTTAAATGATAACCCTTAGTTGGCTCCGAAGGAGTTGGTTAGTAGGAGTCCATGGAGTTGTTAGAGTACTAAGCTTAAATGTGGTGTTGTTAAACATTAGGTGGTTCTTGATATGAGCCCAATATGGTGGTAAAGAGTAATAGTCTTGGGATGAGATTCCTTATAGAGAGCGATAGAACCCGAACCTAAGGATTTGGGTTAAGCTTGAATATAGTAAGAGCATACCAACTCAGACATTGGTAAGATTAACCCCTTTCCATACCCAGTCCAGTCGTCATTCGAGGACGAATGATCTCAAGGGAGATATAATGTAACACCCTGGAAATTTTTTAAGCTAAGACTAGAACCATTCTTCGTAGTGAGTGAGATTTTACCAAGGAATTTAAAATTTTCTTTAAGTGTTAATGTCACTAGATGTAGCACCTTGAGTTTCAAAAAGAACTACAGAGAAATTCATTCAAGTCATTCCTAAGTTCTTCTAAGTTTTCGATCAACTTCTAACGACCATAACTTTTGGCACATTATGAGTTAGGTGGCCCATAAGATATCAAATGAAAGATCTCTGAGTCCTCTTTCCAACGCCACCAATTTTTCTAATTTTAGAGCTTGTGTGAGGGAGATATGCTTGTTTGAAGTCAGGCTGACCAGTTAAGAAAAGTTACTCGAAAATATGAGGGGTAATTTGGTCTTTTCCTTACCCAATCAGATTAATTCATTTTTAGTAAGGTTTTAGGGGTTTAAACTTATTTGGTTCAGTTTTATAATCCTAATCTACGCTTAGAGTTTTAGTTAAGAGTTCAAGAAAAGAAAAGAAAAGAAGAGAAAAGAGGAGAAAAGAGGAAAGGATCAAAGCGTTCTTGAGATAAGTGTTAGTGTTTTGAGGGTTGTTTCAAGTAGATTATCATGTACATATGTTGAGTATTCGATTCTAAGTGATTGGGTAAGAAACTATTCGATTCTAGTCGAATTAGGGTCAGAAAACGAGTAGAAAATTTTGTCGGAATTGTCTGAGGGAATGGTGGCGCGGCGCACCACGGATGCGCCAGCAGGGCTAGCGTGGCGCGCCAGCAGTGCACCAAGATAGTGCCTCTGAAGTTTAGGGGCTGGCGCCCCCCACCAGGAATGCACCAGGGTGGCCTGCCCCAACTCATTTTCCGTCGGTTGTCCCGTTTGAGTTCCTTTGAAGTGTATCTTTACCCCTTATGATTCTAACTACTCTAAACTACTTCTAAAAACCTAGAAATCATCCATAACATGAATCATAACCTTGAATTCATAATTCAAATTCAAGTTAGAATTAAGATTTAAACCTTGAGAGTTCTTTCGAACATTTTGAGAAAATCCCTTTGAGTCTTTTTGACGAGTCTTCTACAAATTCAAATAACTCGTTTCAAGACTCGAGAAAGTGAGTATAAGAATGAGGAGAATGTATTCATGAGTCTACATCATCATCACGAGATCCTTCATATCATGAATCATAACTCTTGAATTCATAACTCAAATTCAAGAGAGAGTTAAGACTAGAGTCCAAAAAAGTCTTTGAGTTCAATTGTAAATTCTTTGAGATGAACTATAGATTTGAAATAAGTTTTGAGGAAGTAAGTATGAGAATGAGAGGAGTCGTATGCATGAGTTCCATATTCTTATTTAGACCCTTGAGTCAAGTCGTTCATGCCCATAGATTCTGCATGAACTTCATAAATTAAGCATCTTTGAGAGGAGTAGTATCTTTAAGTTCTAAGTCTTAAGTATTGAGTTCTTAATCCTTTTGAGATTATATTCTTAATCATGGAACTATTACATGTTACCCATGAGGTCCTTGAGTTGAGTAGTTCATGGCCACAATTCTGTATGAACCCTACGAGTCAAGTAGTCTTGATATGAGAAGTATCATTGAGCCCTTGAGTTAAGTAGTTCATGCCCATAATTCCACATGAACCCTCCAAGTCGAGCATTCTTGAGATGAGTAGTATCATTGACTCCTTGACTTCTGGAGTTGTTGAGTTTCAAGTGTTGAATTCTATGCATGGTTATTGAAAACCTTGAATTGAGTCGTTCACGTCCATAATTCGGCATGAACCCTATTTTAAGAAGTCTTTTTACAAATTGTTTTAAAACTTGTTTTAAAGACTTAAGCACTGAGTTGAGGAAGAGTAGAGCTGAGTTCATTTTCTTTAAAACGATACATGTGAACTAAGTATCCCCAAGAGTAAATATTTTTACATTTAAGATGAGAGGAAACTGAGATTTCCAAAAGAGTTTTGAGCAGTTTGAGTACTATCTCTTTTAAGAGAAAGATTTTTTAGTAATAATCCCAAACCACAGAAAGAGTTATGTTTTTTTTTAAAAACATATGAGCTAGTATATTTTGGGAGTAGTATTGAGCACCAATATGGGGGAGAGTTCAGATAACTCATAGCCTTCATAAACCATGTAACCAACGTGGGTAGAAAGGGTTATACTTTTTAGATGATTCCTTAATGATTTTTAGCATAGACTAGTGGATCCACTTAGTTGAGGAATTCTATACCCCGGCAAGGTATAGGATAGTATGGCAGCGTAGGCAAGACGTTATATCATAACATAGATCATAGTAATGGTTGTCGGTTAGAGAATCTCCCAACCAGAGTTTATTTTGTATTTTTACATACAACTGAGATATTATTATATTTTCCAATACATTGAGTTGCTATAAACTGTTTTAAAAGCTTTCCATATATTGCATCTTTTATTGTTGCTTTATCCAAAGTTGAGTATCCAGAGTTGTGTATCTTATTGTTGAGTTGAGCCTTATTTCACTGAGTTGAATATCCCGTTATTGAGTTGAGCCCTTTTTTCTGTAAGTTGAGTTGAACTATGTTTCTTTGAGTTGAGTTGAGTTGAGTGAGTTGAGAAGAGGTAAGTATGTTTTTTTTCCACAAGTTCAAGCTTATGTTTACGCTTTAGAATTCCCCTTACATGCTCGTACATTCCATGTACTGAGCCATTCGGCCTACATCATTTTATGATGCAGATACAGGTATTCAGGATCATCAACAAGCGTTTCGTTGGGATCATGGGATGTTCCAGTCAGCTTTGGTGAGCCTTCTTACATTCCAGAGGACTTCACCTTTATCTTATAGCTAGTAGTTTGAGATGTCATGGGTCTTGTCCCGATATTCTTCTGTAATAGTAGAGGCTTCATAGATAGACAATAGAGTTTGAGAAGTCTGTTTCCTTTATTTTGTTAAATATTTTAAAGACTTGAGCTGCCTATTTCTGCTAAGTTGAATATACTATTTTATTTAGAGTTAATCATTTCAGTTTTTTTTAAACTTTGTATGCTTGAGTTAGTCTTCCGCTTGTAGTCAACCAGGATGAGGGTTTGCTTGGTGACCAGCAATGGTTCTTGAGTGCCGACCACGTCCAGGGTATAGGCTTGGATCGTGACCAAAACTCAAGAACTATTCAAGAATCTTTACATAAATGATTTCATGGACAAATTAATAGAAGAATTTCATGTTTGGCATGAGGAAGAACAAGTCCATCACTATGGGAAACCTCACATACCTGCAAAGAATGATTGTTCTTGGCGAAAATCCTCAACCCTTGAATGAATCCTCTTTTTCTCTTCTTGAAACTTCACCCTAAAATCTATGTGTTTAGGAATGTCAAACTTAACTTATCATCTGATTAGACCCTTAACTTGGGTTAGGAAAAACGTTTTAGCCTTAGTGGGGTAAGAAAAAGATCAAAATACCCCTCTCTTAAATGGATGAAAAACCTTAACTAGAGAGGCTTCACTCAAATGGTCATAATGTTTTACTCCGAGCTCAGAATTTAGCAAATTTGGCGGCGTTGGAAAGAGGACTCAAAGTCCTTTGATTTGATACCTCATGGGCCACTTAATTCATTATGTGCTAAAAGATATGATTGTTTGAAGTTGACCCAAAAATTAAGACTACTAGAAGTTCGAAGTGTTACATTCATCTTCTTCTTCATCCATTTTTTTTCTTTCAAGTTCATCGGTTTCAATTTTTTTAAAAACAATTTTCAGATTTTCATCTATAAATTTTTGATATATATGGATGAAGCTCCATCCTTTTGTATTGAGATTATCCAAATATTTTCAACCACTGATGGTAATGTACGTCATATATTTGATTCTACGATGAAGATTTTATTCAAAATAGATCTAAACAAAGAAACAATCAATTATTCATGAAGAATCTGACCTTGGAGAAGTCGAAGAAGGATGCATGCTCGAGTTCTAAATCTTCTGTTGAAAAAATATTCAATAAAAAGGAAAAAAATTGGATATGTCATTGCACGACCATCACTACCAAGGATACATATTTCAATGCATCTCATTTATTTTTTGATTCTTAAATTAGTCGTTGTTAGTGTTATTACTGATACATTACTGCTACATTAGCCTTTGTTTTATGCAATGTATCATGTTCATATTTAAGGTATTGATACATAACTCCAATGTTGTTGAATCTTCGATTAGTGTTTATCATGTTCAATATAAATGTACTTGATAAATAAACACTACCTGATGTATCATTTACATGTATCAAGTTATATAATGTACCTTCAATCTAGATACATAAATCATAATGTTCTATAACTGAAACACTATGTATCAAATCCAACAATAGGTATATTATACATATCAACGACAATCTTTTACTACTAGATACATACATCCAAAATTATTCTACTAGAATACTATGTGTATGTACACATTACTCATTAAACCCTAATATTCTATAACTAAAGCATTGTGTATAAAAGTAATTGATATGTGCATGATACATAATATATATAAAATTAATAGTTTTCAAACTTTATTACATGTATCATATACATATCAACCGATCACCACTGTGTTATGTATCACACACACAAAAAGATGTTATTTGAAATAATTACATGCATAATGTATCTTTTGATAAAATACAGTATTTCTCAAACAAAATAAGGTACATAAATAGTAATACATCATGCACTAATTTTTAAGGCATGATATGTCAATTTGAATTTATAATAAATGTATTTGATACATAGCAATTACCACATAGACATGCCATCAAAGCTATGTATCTATTCAACCTTTTCGTATGTTGTATCAATGCATAGCGGATACATTGAAAACCCAAGTTCTTGTTTCTTCACCTCAATGATGTATCTGATTTACAAATTTTTTTCTCAACTCATCAATCTCTAATTCAGTTGCGATGACTGATTTGAGATTCACAAAACAAATATTTTGACCAACAATAATTCCATCACTTTTGTATCGTTCATACCTCACCTCACTTTCTGAGATTCTGGAATGTCTCGACAAGTTCATGTTTAATTTGTACAATTTGTTGACAAGTTTGATTCAAAAATTGAGAGTTTTTTTGGATGAATGGGAAGAAGAATTTTTACTTTTGAATTATGCTAGCCTTTTACAATTTTTCAATTAATGTATCGATCTAAAACCAAAGTATAGATCTAAAACCAAACACCTTATGAGCAATCTTTACTACTTTAATGTATCAGGTAGGATTACAATACTTAGCAATCTACTAAATATTTCAGAAATAGTAATGTATCATGAGTGATATATCTATCTCGAGATCACGAATTAAAAAATCGACTACACAACACAATACATATAATTCCATATATTTCATTATCAAATCTCTTTACCATGAAGTTAGTTATAAATAGTAATGTATCATGTACAATTTTATGGGCATGATACATAAATACATAAAAGTTGATATATGTAAATCCATCTAGTTGTTCTATCAATGTTGTGTTCTTCTATTTTTCCCGTTTATTTTACTCTGCAGAAGTAGCGAGAATTCGAATTTGACATGTAATATACAAGTATATAGTCAATGTCGATAGAGGAGGAAAGCGCCAGAGAGGCGGCAACAGCAGCGGCATGAAGGGAGAGGGTGAGAGCTCTCAGAGAAGCTCAAAAACTTCTTCAAACCCCCGACGATGGTAATAACAAGACTAGCGAAGATATTCATTATGTATCTTCTCAAATTTATTGATAATCTTGGATCAAAATTGAAAGGATCTTTGATGAACTTGAAGATTCACAAAAGAAATCTTTTGTCCAACTACAATTCCATCACTTTTGTATCCTTCAGAATTCACCTCGCTTACCCAAAATTTTGACAAAAATTTTAGAATCAAATCTAAAAGGTTTCTTCACTGAACTGGGGGGGGGGGGGGGGGG
>JAJOON010033474.1:0-22003 GCA_029582645.1 Solanum megistacrolobum | reverse complement strand
TCTCTCAACTAAAACCCTAGGCGTAAACTAGGATTAAAAAACTGAACCTAATAGTATTAGACCCTTAAAATATTACTAAAAACGAATTAAATCTGATTTGGTAAGGAAAAGACCAAAATACTCCTTACTATTTCCGGTTTTGATTTTCCTTAACTGGACAGCCTAATTTCAAAAGGTCATAGCTCACTCATCCGACCTCGAAACTTATCAAACTCGGCGGCGTTGGAAAGATAATTCAAAGATCTTTCCTACGGTAACTGGTAGAATGCCTAAATCATCCTGAGCTAGGAGTTATGGTCGTTTGAAGTCAACCCAAAACTCATACTTAGCTTAACTTGTAAAATTTCAGATTTTGCTATTTCCAATTTAATTCTTTTTGAAACTCACGGTGCTATATCTAATGACTTTAACACTTAAGAAATTTTTAATTCCTCGGTAAAATCTCACTCACTACGATGAACGGTTCGAGTCTTAGTTCGAAAAAATTTCTAGGGTGTTACAAACCTGTCAGGATCAAATATCACCCAAAATTCATGGATTAGCACACAGAAAATGAAAAATTTGATATTTTCCCTTTCGGGCTTTGTTTGATCTTGAAAATGCCGATGTTTTCTCCTCTGAATCAACGTACGCCATTAATAAGGTTGTCACACACACGCAAAGAAAATTTCAGCCAAAAACCTATCGGGATCATATATCATCCAAAATTCATTGACTATAGCACATGAAAAATGAAAAAATGGTATTTTCCATTTCGGGCTTCGTCTGAACTTGAAAATATCGAAGTTTGCGCTTTCAGAAAAACGCAAGCCATTAATATGGTCGTTACGAACGCCCACAAAATATTTCGGTATAAAACCCATCAACATCACATATTACAAAAAAATTCATGGACTATATCACACAAAAATAAAAAAATTGGTATTTATGTTAGAACCTCATTTGAACTTTAAAATGCCGATGTTTTCCCCTCCAGAACAACGCACACCATTAATAAGGTCGTAAAGGTCGACCAAAAAAAATTCTACAAAAATCTAATGAGATAACAGATCACAAAAATTCATGGATATAAGCACACAAAAAATTAAAAAAAAGTGTATTTTTCGTTCCGGGCCTTGTTTTACGGTTTAGTAGCGGTTAGAGTCGCCACTAAAAGATATTTTTAGCGACAACTTCAGACATTTTAGCGGCGATTAAATTCGCCACTGAAACGAACTTTTAGCAAAGACATTAAGACGTATTAGCGACGGTTCGGGTCACCACTGAAAGTGACTTTTAGCTACAACAATTTTGTGTTTTAGCGGCGGTTAGGGTCGCCACAATAGGCGACTTTTAGCAACTACAATTTTATGTTTTAGCGGCGGTAAGGGTCGCCACTAAGAGTGACTTTTAGCGGCAACTCTCAGCCCTTTTGTGACAACTTTCAGGTGCTTTAAAGTCGCCACAAAAAGGGACTTTTAGCGACAACTTTCAGGTGTTTTAGTCGCCACTAAAAGTACAACTTTCAGATGTTTTAGTGGCGATTACAGTCGCCATTAAAAGGGTTTTTTAGCGACAACTTTCAGGTGTTTTAGTGGCGTTTAAAGTCGCCACTAAAAGGTACTTTTAGCGACAACTTTCGGTCTTTTAGCGGCGATTAAAGTCGCCACGAAAAGGTACTTTTAGCGACAACTTTCAGGTCCTTTAGCGGCGATTAAAGTCGCCACTAAAATGGTTTTAGCTGCGACATTTAGTCGTTTTAACGGCATTTATAGTTGCCGCCAAAAGAACTTTTTTGACAAATCAACTGTTTTAGTGGCAGTCTGAGTCGCCACTAAAAGTAACTTTTAGCAACAGCATTTATAGCTTTTAGCGGCGGTTATAGTCACCTCTAAAAGAACTTTTAGTGACAAAAATCAAAAGTTTTTGCAGCTGTTATAGCCGCCACTAATAATAATTTTACTTCTTGGAGTTTTAGCGGCTTGTATAGTCGCTGCTAAAAATAACTTTTAGCAACAACCTTATGGTTGCCACTAATAAAAATACTTTTAGCGGTGGTTATGGTCTACGAGTTTTAGCATCAAATTTGAATAGTTTTTGCAGCTTTATTGTCGCCACTAATACGAATTATGCAACAACTTTGATAAGTTTTAGCGGCGGTTAGATTAGTATCACTAATAGATACTTTTTGCAGCAACTTTTAGAAGTTTTAGCGTAGGTTATAATTTATGTGTGCTCTAACTAGTCCAGATAATTACCATTTTGGACCTTTATGACATCATTCTATGAAATTTACATAATTCTTGATACATTTAACTAATTAAAATTTATATAATTGTTCTAGTAATCAAACTGACATTTCAATCAATATATTCTCCATTATCATTAGTATTATAGATAAATCATAAACAAAAGGGAAAATTGAACAGAAAGATTAATAGGAACAGAGAGTATGGATTTGAAATCCAAATATGCATTAACTTGGGAAAATTTACAAGGGAGTATCTCCCAACAAGAGCAATCAACCTACTAAAACTACATCTCTATTCCCCCACATAGCAATTAGGAAGGGGAAAAACAAATAGAGTGGTCAAGCCATTGGAATAATAGAAAGCCCACAAGGCTTTGGTCCAAGGGTAAGAGCGTAGCGCGTGATGTGCAGCCAGGTATGTAAGTGGGTAAAGGGCAAGACTATTATCCACTGTGTTTCAAACCGTGCGCTACTGGTCTGGTCCTCGGGGAAAGAAAAAGACTAGCAAAATCTTACAAGCAAACATTTAATTCCTAGTACTTCTATGCCAACCCTTGATTCCTCCCTACAAATTTGTAAACACTAAACCTATATGATCAACATGATGTGAATCACTGTGGGGCATGAACTTGAGTTAGGACCAAAAAGGAAAAAGGAAAACTCATGTACAAATGGTAATTTGCAGGTCTCAATGTGCTAAATCCACACTTGCAGTGCCAATGCTTGCCTTGTCGACTACACGTACATTGTACAGCTCATAAACTCTTGCACGGTTCTCTGCCCACCATTTTTCAGCTTGTTTCTCGCTAAACCGCTTCCGACTGCAAGTTTTGACATACATTATTAGCCTTGATTCCATTCAAAAATAATGATTATATGATTTCATTGTATAATTATTGTGTAGTGAAGTTTTGGCAATCTTGGCAAGTAAAAAGAGGTCTATAGCACAAACAGCATAAATTTAATTGGCGACTCTGGGATAACTGCAGATATAAAAGCAACGAAGAGGATCTTGTTCACATGCTCAAATGTATTTTCTTTAATGTACACATAGAAGACAAAGAGAAGTTGGCAGGTTATAGTCAGCAGCCACAAAGAACAATAACAGGAGATTTGCATTGGCTGTTTACCTGAAGCGAACCCTTTTAAGATCTTTGACGCCTCCAGGTAGGGAGGTAAGAGTAATATATACACCTGGCTCATCTTGCTCAACCCATTCATTCTCGTTACGAGAATCACATTCTTTTGTTCTGCCCCCATTTTTTGTTGTTGCCTCTGGATTCCCTTGTCTATTGTGAACAGCACTGCGATTACTGGCATTGTTTGATCCATTAGAAAGCAACTGGCTGTTAGATACACTTGACCCCAGTTCTTGAAAAGTAAGCTGACTGTGAACTTGGTCAATACAGCCATTAGGTATATCGCTGGAGGTAATATTGGATTCGGAGGAAACTGATTTAGGAGATTTGATGTTTCGGCCAGGACCTACTGGCAGCCTTTCAGCCATTTCCTTCAGCTATAAAAAATAAAGACACACAGTACATAATATCAGGACGAGAAGCCAACGAAACTGAGAAATGATGAGAAGCACAATTTTTTTTATGCACAACTTTTGTCACAACTTAAAAGTCTAATGGTAAAAATGACTCTAACTTACCTGAGAAGTAAGTGACTTGATCACTTCTTTTGCTGCTTTGCATTTGGCCGTCTCCTCCCCCGCAATTGATATTGCCTCCTTCAGCTGCTTACTAGTTCTTTCCAGTTCTACCTCTTGAAGTTGTGCCTTACGTGTAAGAGTTTCCACCTATGATAAAGATAGTCAAGGAGTTTGGACACATAGCAATATTAAAAGTTGGCACAAGCATTAAAATCATACACAAGCTTATCTCAGTTTTCCATCACCAACTCGATAAATGCAGCTTAATGTTTTTCATAAAACTAGAGACACTTTGGTACTTTTTATTTGTGACGGGCCAAATAAGCACCTCATTGCAAAGTTTGTGAGCCATATCAGAAACAAGTATAAAAACATGTAGAGAAGTGAAGAAACTGCATCAGAAGGAGATAGCTGCATAGTAGAAAAATAACCTACCTGTGCTCTTAATTTAGCAACCTCTTGACTAAGACTTCCATTTGTCCTTTTAGCATCATCCACAACAATCCTTGGAGATGTAAGTCCACCCAGTGTTGGAGTTGGTGTAGTAGAACGAGGTGGACTGGCCCGTCTAGATGTTGGTGATGTTGCTCGAGAAACAATCCTTGAACCAGGAACTGAAGCAGAGAAGAACTTCTTGGACGAGGCAAACACTTGATTGGAAGATTTGGAACTATTCAGAGCTCCCAATTGTGAGTTACTACTAGGAATAGGTGACACACGACTGCTGTTGAATTCAAACTTTTTCTTCTGTTTGGAGCGGGTTTCAACTTGTTTGAAGGATTCCATTGAAGAAAATCTGGTAAGATGAGGTCGAGACCTTATATCCAGCTTAGTACTTTTGTCTATGTCATCAGTTAACCCCTGGTTCAGGCTTCCTCTTCGACTCATGGAAGCCTCAGATGAAGCATCAGTTTCAATAACCTTTTTCAATTTATTACAACAATTATCACATACACGATAAGGTTTATTGGGATTTGGTGCCATTGATGTCTTCAGTGATTTCTTGCTGCTACATGAATGACAAAAGACTAGACCACAGTTATAACAGTTGTGGCGCTTCCTTTTGAAATTAAAAGGAAGACGGCAGCCAGAACACATGGATTGGTCAACCCCTGACGCCCATTTATGAAGGCAAATAGCTGCCGTAAAATTAGTACCACAAGCAATACTTTTGACTTGCTTGTCTTTCAAAGCTTCCACTAAGGTGGGAGAATTTCTGTCATCAGTATTACCATGACCCAATCTTCCATTTGCACCCTTTCCCCATGTGTAAACTTCAGTTCGGGAAGTCAATACAGCAACATGGTAAGCACCACATGCTATCTCCTCCACAAAGCTCTTAGAAAGTTTTCCTTCAACATGACAAGGAAGCTTCCCATCAGCTTGAGGATGACCTAATTGACCATATACAGGACTTCCCATTGTATATACATGACCTGAAGTGGTTAGAGCAACTGTCAAGCTATGTCCACAAGTAACCTGGCAAAAATTGGGTTCAACAAGAGCTGCAACACAAGTAGGAACAAGTTTCGACTCCTTGTCACCGTGCCCAAGTCGACCTTTATCCCCATCTCCCCAAGTAAAAAGTTTCCCTGAAGAACAATTGCTTGAACTAGAGTTCCCCACCATGACTTCAACAACTGCAGCAGTATGCCAAACCCCACAAGCTGCTCGAACAGTTCGAAGCCCCTTCAGAGACTCCACTTCCCTTGGTTTTGAAATACTCTTTCTATCTCCATGACCAAGAACTCCAAAAGTTCCATCCCCGAAAGTAAATAATTGGCCAGCAGAGGTCACCACAGCGGTATGCCAGGGCCCACAGGAGATATAAGAAACATGTATGCCCTCTAAGGGTCCATTTACTCTTTTGGGGACCCAATGACTAACTTCATTCCCATGCCCAAGAAGACCAAAATCGCCAGCACCCCATGTGTACAATTCACCAGAAAGTGTTACAGCACAGGAATGATTTTCACCACAAGCAACAAGCTCAATGTTTGTATGGCTGAGGGAATCTATAAGCTTTGGATGCAAAACATCAGAATCGACACCATGCCCAAGCCTGCCTCCTGATTCCTCACCCCAAGAGAACATCTCACCCTGCTTTGTTACTAGTGCTGCGTGTTTTCCACTGCAAGCCAAATTTTGGACATCCAGTACAACTGCAGACTCTAAAGCTTTGGGCAACAACGAATCTACTTTGACACCATTACAACTGTCAATCCTATGAGGTCCACCACCCAGGACACCATCACCAGTCCCTTCCCCCCACATGAAAACATCTCCTAATGCATCACCGTCATCATGACCAGACCCTTGACTTGATGAGCTAACAGCACTTGAAAGGCTTACTCTAAAATTATCCATACCCATTGCCTTCATCTGACCATGTATGTCATTTGAACCTCCAGAAGATAAAGAATGAATTGAAGCACTAGCAGAATCTGCAGGGAAAAAGCCCTTGGGAGGTACAGCATATAAAATAACATCCGAAAAGGCCTTATCTACACCATTTTTAGGTGGGCTTCCATATGGACTATGAAGGCGAAGTTGGTCACCACCATCCTGATGGAAAAATATATGTCATTCAACTTAGAGCAAAACAAAATTATATAATTTCAACCTCAATATTGGCAAACATAAAGTATCAGCTGCATATGCATGCTTAGGCGTGAGGGAAGGAATGTACCTTCTGTGAGCTATCACCACTACCAAAAGGAGAATGCAGAGGAGAGCTTCTCCGCGTATATGTTCTGGGACTAGTGGCACCAGAAGGAATTCCATCGCTCCTTGAATCTGTTCTCCACTTTCGCTGGTGCCCACGTGAAATTAAAGCCTTCAAGCCACTAAACCATACCTCTGCTTCCTCTTTATCTTTGCATATCTAAAACATAAGATTGAAGAGCAAGGTGAGAGAGTTAGTTTCTGTAACCAGATTCATTCAAATAACAATGAAATAAGACAGAATTGCATGAATTACATACAAAACTTCCCCTCTAAAAAAGATACAGCTATTACTAATAAAATTCTTACCAAATCCAGTGATCTATCATTATATATAAGAGAAAAAGATTGGTACTCTTTCTCAGGTCGTGGATGCCTTTGAAATATTGGCTGGAAAAGAGCAAAAGCAATGTTTATCAGTCAGATACACCACTAACCCTTCATATAGCTTGTTAGACAAGACTGAAAAAACGTGTCTAATAAGAACTAGAAATTTGGCAAAATAAAAAAGAAAAAGACACTGATGCCAAATTCACATCATCAAAGTATGTACCTATGTGAACAAGCCAAAAGAAATCATTAATTACTATAGAGTGAACAAAATCAAACCAACAACAGCTAGTATAGCATGGACTTTAACCGAGAGTGTTCACACGACCACATAGTTTTAACAAGAAAATAAGCATACAAAGCAATATTTCCTCAGAATGACGTATATAGCATATGAAAAGACATCAAGCGTAAAATTCTGGTATAGTTTTTGGTGCAACATGCAAGACATAAAGGATGAAGACAGCATGCTAGAGTTCATTAGTCCTTTACAGGTTTATTGATCTTCCACATGGGGGCCTTTCTGTTTAATTTTCTTATAGGTGGTTCCCACATTATGCATCTGCAAAAACCATCTAAGTGTTTTCCTTTAGTATCAATAAATATTTATTCACCAGTTCAAAGGAAAAAAGTATGTACGTGTAACCATGTTTACTTATTGAGGAGCATATGCGGATATACATATGGAAGAGACAGAGAAATGAAGACAAAAAGATTATTATGCATTTTGTTGATTAACCATGACATAAGCAAAAATTCCTTTAGCAGAAGATGTTTGATCCCTACCATCCTCCAATTTATTCTTCCTCTTATGTCCTCTTAATTTTGACAGTTAAAAGACTAAGAATATATTTAACATGATATTTCCAAAAGAAAATAAAGAAGCTATTCTTTTGAGACACATTTGTGGACGCTGATGACATGGTTCATGATAGTTCAAGAACATTGATTAAAATTCTGTATCAAATTTAACATTTAGGTTGCTTATCTTGCTAGATCTCACTAATTTGATGCACGTTGGATTACAGTTCTCTCCAAGGAACTCTTTGTCTATTTGTTACGAATCTGCTTCTGCTTTTGTTTTAAGTAAGACTTAGTCAATTAGTTGTTAGTCATGTGTTCCTATTATTTTTTTTAATAACTGAGAAATCCGTTGACGGGTCACAGCCTTCTAAACTCGGTGGATAATGGGCCCGCCCCTCTACCCTTCTCCACTTAAATACCGGGCTTTGCTTTGCATGGTGTGGGGCTTGAACCTGCGACCTAAGCCACAAATCCACCACCTTTTGCCACTTGAGCTAGGCCTTGGGGGCAACATGTGTTCCTATTATTTAGGAGTTATTTAGTGAACTGCTAGGTCATGCATTATTTTTTTATTTCATTTGAGGTTCTTATATATGTAACATGAAGCATTAATAAAAGAGGTCCTTCTACTTCTATTCTGTTGTTTCTCTCATCTTTTTGTTTCAATCACAGTCTTTGTTTTTCTTTTGTTGTGTATTAACCTTGACAGCTTTTACAACCTTCAATTGGTATCAGGAGCTTTATTTTCTTGAAGGACCTGTGTGTGTGCGCGCAAATCAGATTTCGTGAATATAATGAACGGAGAAGGAAGTTTTTCTTCAATGGCACCACCAACTTTTGGTGGAGAAAGTTATTGAATCTAGGCTGTTAGAATGCAGGCAAATCTGGAAGTTTTGGATCTCTGGGAGGCGGTAGAAGATGAATACGAGATTGCTCCCTTGCCAAACAATCCCACGATGGCACAGATTAAAAATCACAAGGAAAGGAAAATTAGGAAATCAAAGGCAAAGGCATGTTTATTTGTTGCAGTTTCATTCACTGTCTTCACTCGTATGACGTATCATGTCCCTGAAGTCAGCAAAAGAGGTATGAAATTATCTCAAGACTGAGTATGAAGGAGATGAAAGAATTCGAGGGATGCAATTGCTGAATTTGGTACGTGAGTTTGAGCTGCAAAGGATAAAGAAAAGTGAAACCATAAAGGAGTACTTTAATTGACTTCTTAACATAGCAAATCACATCAGATTGTTGGGTTCCACTTTTAACGATTCAAGGATCGTTAAGAAAATCCTTGTAACGATACCTGAAAAATTTGAGGCGACCATTACAACCTTAGAAAATACTAAGGACTTGTCCAATATTACACTAACAGAGCTCTTAAGTGCCTTTCAAGCACAAGAGCAACGACGTGTTGTGAGACAAGAAGGAGATGTTGAAGGAGCCTTACCTGCCAAGCATCAAGATGATGGACGATATAAGAAAAAGAAGAACAAGACATACCAACCAACAGATGGAGAAGGTGCAACATGCAATAACAAAAACAAAATAGGTAGCTTCAAAGGAAACTACCCTCTTTGTAAGTGTTGGAGAACGCCAGAACTAAGTGCAATTAGTTTGGGCACGAAGCAATCATTTGTAACAACAAAACTCAGCAGCGGGATGTAGATGCTCAAGTTGTTAATGAACAAGAGGAGGATCGGCTTTTTGTTGTATAATGTTTTGCAAGTAATGTTTCAAGCGAGTCGTGGCTGATTGATAGCGGATGCACAAATCACATGAATCATGATTAAGAACTCTTCAAAGAATTGAAGCCTACTCGAGTTGCAAAGGTTAGAATAGGCCATGCTGGTCACATTCAGCAAAAAGGAAGAAGAACTATTGCAATTGAGACACAAGCGGTTACAAAAACAATAGCAGATGTTCTTTATGTACCTGACTTAGACCGAAACTTGTTAAGTGTTGGTCAATTGTTAGAAAAAGGGTTCAAACTTTATTTTAAAGATAAATATTGCTTGATTAAGGATTCCTCGGGACATGACTTGTTTAAAGTCAAAATGAGAGGAAAAAGTCTCTCATTAGATCTATTTGAGGAAGAGCAGATGTTGTATTCAGCAAAAATAAATGCCGCTGAGTTATGGCATAAGATACTTGGGCATTATCATTATCAAGGGATTGTCAAAATGCAAAAGTTGAAGATGGTGAACCTACCTGATCTGGAAGCAAACTCCACTAAATGTTATGCCTGCCAATTTGGTAAACAACACAGAAAGTCATTTCCAAAAGCCTCACAAAAGCTACGACTAGTTCACACTGATGTCGTAGGGCCTCAAAGAACTCCATCACTACAAGGTAGCATCTATTATGTTCTTTTCATTGACGATTTTACAAGAATGTGTTGGATTTTTTTCTTGAAATTTTTGAGAATTGGTAAACATTGTATTCTTCAGCATTAAGGATATGCTGGGGGACCTTTAAAAAATCAGAAAAGCATAATACTTACAAGGATTACAAGGATCCTAAGAGTTCTAAAAGTTGATCTGGATCCTCTAGTCCTATCTCTTTACACCAAAAATATAGAGATACAATGCAATTCCATTTAACCTTGTGAATGGAATTGGATATATCTTCAAAATTCCTACTATTCCTCTCCTTCCACGCTGTCCACCAAATGCAATGTGGAATCAAATTCCACCAGGTCTTCTGTCTCTTGCTACCTCCTCTCCTGATCCAACAACTAAGTAAATCAGCTATATGTTCGGGCATAGTCCATTCACTTTTAAATAGTTGAGAAACATGGACCATATTTGTGCTGTGAAAGTACAATGTAAGAATAGGTGACTGTTTGTTTCCCCTGTCTTTCCACATAAAGAGCACCACGGAAGTATGATCTTTCTTTTCTTCCTCAAGACTTCATGTGTCAAGCATGCCTTTCTATTTTTCTTGAAATTCAAGTCAGAAGTTGCTGGTGTATTCTGGAAATTCAAGAAATTGGTGGAAAATCAAAGTAATTGTAAGATTCAAGCTTTGAGGTCTGATAATGGGAAGGAATACACCTCAACAAAATTTGATTCATTCTATGAGGAGGCCAGCATTGCGCATCGACTTACAACACCATAGACACCAAAACAAAATGGTGTTAGTGAAAGAAGAAATAGATGGATAATGTAGATAGCCAGATGTATGTTGCATGAGAAGGAGTTTCCTAAGATATTTTGGGTAGAGGCAGCAAATACCATAGTTTTTAGGCAGAATCGACTTCCAACGAAAGCTTTGGAGGATAAAACACCATTTGAAGCTTGGTACGGGTTAAGCCTTCACAAAGTTTTCTTAAAGTGTTTGGTTGTGTGTTTTGTTCATGTTCCTCACATTAAACGTGACAAACTTGACAAGAAGGCAACTAACATGCATCCTTGAGGGTTATAGTGGAGTTTCTAAACTTACAAGATCTATTATCCTCAAGCAGGAAAGATGACAATTACAAGAGATGTTCATTTTAGTGAGAATGAATTCTCAGAGATCAGTAAAAATATAACTTCAAGAAATCAGGAGAATGAACAGTGGGACTGGACCAGTAGAAGCTTTTCAAGACCCCAAATAAAACCCTTCGGGGTGACCCGGTGGTTTGGGCTTGGAACTTCCATGTTGGAGGTCTCAAGTTCGAAACCCCTTGCCAGCGAAAGGAAGGGGGTTTGTCTTCTGGGTCGAGTTCATCACACCAGGCTTGCCTAGTGCAGGTTACCTCTCCTATGTAGTTTGCGAGCTATTGCATAGGAGCAGGGATTTTACCCTGTGCGCACCGAAAGGGTAGCGGCTGTGGGTTTCCCTTGTCATCAAAAAAAAAAAAGACCCCAAATAAAAGAAAGCAATCGAGGAGGAGATCTCCATGATTGAGAAAAATAAAACTTGGGTGTTAGTCAACAAACCTGAAGATAGAAAAGTCATTGGTGTGAGATGGGTCTTCAGAACAAAGTTAAATACAATCAAATTGCTACTCGCAATAGCAGCACAAATGGAATGGAAGGTGCTCCAACTCGATGTCAAATCAGCCTTCTGTAAATGGCATACTGGAGGAGGAAATATATGTCGAGCAACCATCAGGATTTGTGAAACATGGTGATGAAGACAAAGTCTATCTGCTAAAAAAGGCTCTTTATGGTCTAAAGCAAGGGCCAAGAGCTTGGTATAGTAGGATAGATGATCATATGTTAAGCTTGAGCTTTAAAAAAAGCTTATCCGAATCCACTTTGTATGTAAAATATAAAGACAGTGATATCCTTATGTTGCTTTATGTTGATGATCTTCTGGTAACATGACATAATACAAGGCTGGTTGAGGAGTTTAAAGAAGAAATGATGCAATTTTTTGAAATGGCAATCTTGGTCTTATGGCCTATTTTCTTGGAATGGAGATCAAGCAAAGCAAAAGTGAAGTGTTCATTTGCCAGAAGAAATAAGCAAAGGAAATTCTGAAGAAATTTCAAATGGAGGAATGCAAGTCGATGAGCAAAAGAGAAGCTCTATAAAGAAGATGGGAGTCGACAAAGTTTATGAAGGTTACTATAGAAGCTTGATTGGGTGCTTTTTAATGTATCTCACTGCAACAAGGCCTGATATTATATTTGTTGTAAGTCTCTTATCTCGTTTTATGCACTGTGCAAGTGAATTGCATTTAAGAGCAGCAAAAAGAATATTAAGATATATTAAAGGTATTGTTGAATGTTGACTATGGTGTAAAGTTTGAGAAGTGTCCAAGCTTCAAGTTACTTGGATTCTCAGATAGTGATTGGGCTGGATCCACAGATGATATGAGAAGTACCTCTGGCCATTGTTTCAGCCTAGGTTCAGGAATCTTCTCATGGTCATCTAAAAACAGGAAATCGTTGCACAATCCACTGCAGAAGCTGAATTTATAACAGCATCAGGAGCAGTAAACCAAGACTTGTGGCTTAGAAAGATCATGTGTGATTTACATTTGAAACAGAAAGAAAGTACTATCATTCTTGTTGACAACCAGGCAGCTATTGCAATCTCAAGCAATCCGGTGTTTCACAAGAAGACCAAGCATTTCAGCATCAAGTTCTATTTCCCGAGAGAGGTGTAGCAAAGGGAAGAAATGACTCTAGTCTACTGCAAGTCTGAAAACCAGCAAGCAGACCTGTTTATAAGTCTTTACCGGCCAGCAAATTCGAGCTTCTCAGACAGAAAATTGGAGTTTACAGTTTCCAAAGCGGGGAGTGTTAGGAGTTATTTAGTGAACTGTTGAATTGCAGTAAATTTAATTTAACTGCTTTTGTTTTTAGTAAGACTTAGCCAATTAGTTGTTCGTCATGTACTCCGATTATTTAGGAGTTATTTAGTGAACTGTTAGGTCATGTGTTACTGTTTTTATTTCATTGGAGGTTCTTATATATGTAACCTGAAATTAAAGAGGTCCTTCTACTTCTATTCTGTTATTTTTGTCGGCTTTTTGTTTCAGCCGCAGTCATTGTTTTTCCTTTAGCTCTGTATTAACCTTAACATCTTTTAAAACCTTCACTATTACCTTATTTCTATGTGTTCACTAATGAACAGAGATGAGGGATTGCTTGTGCCAAGCAACAGAAAACAAACATTCAGTGAAACAGAAGCTCATGGGCTAATTAAGATGCAAGCTAATTACTGAACTATGATGACTTATAAATCCATTTGACATCGACTTTGGTTAACATCTGAAAGCCACTAATACACATATATTTAACCACATATTTGACCTTTCACCATATAAGTTCTTCCATCTCCATTAAAAGAAAGAAGGAGATATAGAAAGAAGGACAAATTTGTAGACAGAATCAAATAAAACATGTCAAAAGTTCATAGAATGGAGATTAGCTATCTTCAGCAGAGAAAACTTACAGTGCGCTGTCCAGATATTATTCTTGACACATGACTCAGCTTAAGGTGTTTCTCCTCTTTACCTGAAAACCATATCAGAGCAGACTCATCCTGAAACATAATGACAAACTTCTTCTTTAGACTCTGAGCATTACCTTCAATTAAAACTAAGTTCCAAGGAGCACAGTAGTTAAGTAAGCTGCGATACAATGAAGCAATACACAGAGATTTTTGTAGTAAATTCCTACCTCAATAATGAAAGGTATATTGAAATAATTGATATCCATACAGCGAGCTTAAGACTATTTCATATCAGTAACAGTTTATTTATAAGTAAAGTCATCAACCTGACAAATAAGGAAATGGTGATCCTCAAAGGGTTTAGGTTTAAACCCCAGAAAGTTAGAAACATGAGCTCAAATGTTGGCACTATTTGGGACAAGGAAACAAAAAACAAAATACCTGGGATGAAGTTCACACGTGTATTCTAAAACCAGTCAAAAACGCTACTTCACAATGGTTATATGACAACAGGAATTACGAACAAAGAACCTCTGTGCCAATGGTTAAGGCAAGCATTTGGAAGAGAACTCAGACTGCCGATTTTCAGTGAACTCTAGTTTTCTTACTTATTAACATGAAACAGAGTGACTATTTTTGCTTCTTTTTTGTGTATGGCAGTTGGGTTACTATTTATCAGTTTCAAATTGTCACAGAGGTTGAAGGACTTTGATTCCTTATGTTTACTTTTCAAACATCACAATAGACATTCTCCTAGTATTATTTGCATATCTAAAGGATACTACTTCAATTCGAGTTTTGAGATACATGCATGCGAAAACCGAAGCAGAGTAACAAAAAGAAATTGCAATCATGATATTAAATCTATTACTTTTTTGATAAGTAAATCCATATTAGTAAATATTATCAGTCACTAATCAGAACTGAAACGAGCATTGAGGATGAAATATCTACACGATGGACACACATAAAATTGAATATAGGCCAAAACACAACAAACTTCAACAGCACTGTAAAATCAAGGAGAAAGATACGCATAAATGTACTAATTTGCTTCATTAAGATACCAACGTCATGGTGAACCTACACTTCCAACTTTAGAGGATGCCAATGTCCACCTATTACACGCTTCCTCGCAAACAGTTCTACGTCCTAAAACTCTCAGTATGGAGAACTCTATCTCGATCTCCCGAATAAATGATAGGGGTTCTTGTAACAACATCTAGTCGTCTAGATGTGGGGTCTCACCCAACGAATCTAAGTGCAGCCAATTGTGGTATAGTTGGATCTACATGGCCGCCCATCTCACACTCACACAGCTAATATGATTACAATGTTGGGATGCATACAATCTCAAACAAGATTTCAATGCCAAGAAAGGCAAGAGCCAAATGTAAGAAAAAGTAACAAAAAAAGAACGAAATGAAGCTTACATTTGCCAGACGGAAGGGACAAAACTTTGGCTTTCCCCTTCTTCCATACTTCAGCAAGCATGCCCCCTTTTTTAGAGCAGTTATTGCCTGAGATAAATCAAATAAAAGGAACATGAAGCTAATAGGACGTTAAACTAAATGCTGCATATGCAAAGAGAGAATGACTAATATTAAAAGGCTCGCAAACAATTAAGACTTCTGAATTAGGACATGGAAGTATATACAACAAGACAGACTCTTTAAAGTAGGTGCATTAGTAACAGTCATTTTTTAACATTAAAAATCTCATAGACTATATGGTAAGAATTTCTACTAATTTTGAATCTGAAGTCTCCTTTCACCAAAACTTTATGTGTAAACTAATTATTAAAATCAAAGTTTTTGTTTGGTGTTGAACAAATTCAGATTTGGAAAATTACAAAATCTGCTATCTTTCCTATTTTTTTTTTAAAAAGTTTCTTTTCAAAAAATTACAAAATCTGAAGGAGACAAATTCTAGTTTCATTAGCAAGAGAAAACTTGCTAATGAGACAACCTTAATACTTGTTCACGTAACATCCTTCAATCACTAAGATCTCTATTCAACCATATTTCTTCTACAAAGGATTAAGGCATAGACCAAAGGCATTACTGAAACAAATATTCTAAATCCAATAACTTCTTTAAACATGCATATCCAGCTTAATACAGATAACCAATATGACAGAAATGCATCAACAACATACCCCGTCTAATGTCGGAGAGGGTAGAGTGTACGCAGACCTTGCTCGTACCTTGGGGCTTGGGAGCAATGTTATTAAAATATAAGGCATAAAAAAACTCTAAGGTCTGCTGGGGCTTTAAGCACAAAGCTCGCAAATAAAGTATGGGATTTAATGAAAAAAAGGGCGCAAAGGGAGAAAAAATACAAATAGTATATATTAAGTCCAAGACTAATAATTATAAGCATGAATGACAAATATATAAACAGAGAAATTGAAAAAAAAATTGTCTTTGAGCCTTGATGACAACAGTGAAGTGCACATTAAGTGAGGCAATGAACACAATTTGAGCCTAAACGCGCCTTTAACAACACTACTTGGGAGGCTAAAGAGCTTGTTTTCGATAGACCCTCGGCTCAAGGAAAGCAGCATATCCATTGAAATGCATGTTCAACAAATAATTCAGTGATTATTATTCACATTATTACAGGCTTAAAATAATGACAAGAGTTGACAGTATATTTGTACCTGTTCAATATCCCTTTCAATTAGTCCACTAGCTCTGTTGACATCTGAATTCATTCTACCAGTGACAAACATAAAAAAATGACAACCCCGATACTATCCCTAACAGTAAACCCCAATCTCTAAAAACCCCATTTTCAGCTCCAATTCCTCCCATTCATTCATCAAACTCACCAACTCTTTCAGCTCCAAAACACAATCCTCCCAATAAGAATCATCAAATTCATCAATTCTTCAAATAGTGAAGAACCCAATTTCTTAATAAGAACTGAACTGCAGTAATTGCAACGCCTTTTGGGGATTTGTAGTAACAGTGCATTAAATGCAGGAAACCCCACAAGGAAAAAAGCTTGTAAACCGAAAATGGGTTTATGGGTATATTAAATTTCACTAAGAAAAACGGAAATGAATGACATCCATATAGCTAAAAGAACAAATTCAGCTCCTTTTTGGGTGTCTTTAGTTCAATTTTCAGAAGAAAGTGCTTGTAAACCGAAAATGGGGTGATGGGTGTGGCAAATTTCACTAAGAAAAACGATAAAGAAAAAAACCCAAATAGCTGAAACAACAAATGAATGGACTAATAGTGACAATGAGTCTAATAAGCTGGACTGTTTTTGCTGATTGAGAGAGAAAGAGAGAAGGGATTTTAGAGAGAGAAAGAATGGCAGAGAGATCAGGAGTAGAATCTATAGCTATTTGAGGAATCAATTGATCTAAATTTTTCCAATTGAAGGAAGAAATACACAGAGGCATACAGTGTTGTTTGCAGATGAGAGAGAAGGGAAAGGTACTGAAGAGAGAGAAAGAGAGAGTGTGTGGATTTATGTAGAAAAATTTAATTAAGTATTTTCCACTTGTTAAATTATACCGCCGAGAATCTATCAAAAATAGTTTCTTTAGCTCTCGAGTTAGTTCCGCAAACTTCACTTTGGAAATGTTGTTGTTGTTAAATTATCATGGCAAACAACCTCTCTACCTCCCAAGTTAGTTATGCGATCTCACTCGTGTGATTATACTGGAGTTGTTATTGTTGTTGTTATTAAATGATAGTGTCTACTTCCCAAGTTAGTTCTCCAAACTTCTCGAGTGATTATACTGGATATGATGTTATTGCTATATAGTGGCAAACAATCTCTCTACCTCCCGAGTTAGCTCCCTCGACCTTACTCATATAATGACACTGAGTATGTTATTATTGTTGTTAAATTATAATGGCATTTTTTCGATTCATGTGAACTATTTCTTACTCTTTGATTCTTTTTTCTTTCTTTTGTGTCTAATCAAACACTTTCAAATAAATAAAATAGTGATAATACAAATTTTGATAAACGTTTTAAGATATATTTATTTTCTATATTAATATTAGGAAATATAATATCTTATGCTGAAGATTTATTAAATTATGAGAAGCGAAACGTAATAACTATTTGGGATGAAGGAAGTATTAAATTTCATCATTTATTATCGTTCTCAAATTTGAGTCTTATACATAAAATTATCTTTATTAGAAAGTATTTTACTCTTTAACACGAAATTTTTCAATACGAATTTAAATTTTGTTGGACCCTAAAATATAATTTGTTTGTATGCTCAATCATCATGTTTGATTCAATAACAAATGCACTTGCACACAATATTTGAGGTCAAATAAAATACTAGATGCTTTAACTCTTGTTGTCTAAAATCCTTGATGATTTTTTTTAAAAAAAAGCAATGAAACAATATGAAATATATTCTTTTTTTTTCTTTTGTCAAATCAAATAAATTAACAGAAAACTCAAATAATATATTCTTTTCTTTTCTTTTTTCTGTCTCTTTGTTTATGTGGTTTCTGATTAAAGTGTGGATTTTTATTCTTCATAGTGGAAGTTTTGAAAAGAAAATGAAGAAAAATAAAACTATCTTAAATTATTAATTAAGATATGGTACTCAAATATATATATAAAAAAATTCCCCTCAAATTGAGTAAACCAATAAAAGTGGCTTATTAATGTTGATTTGATTTATCAACAGAAAATACTTCCTAGTATTTTATTAGTTTTGACTTTGTTGAGATAAAACAATTATATGTAAATGCATTTGTTATTAAATCAATTATGGTGATTGAACATAGAAACAAATTATATCTTATCCCTCCAAAAAATTCGCGTCAAAAATTCGCATTGAAAAAATTTCATAAGAAAGGTAAAGGGCTTTCGAATAAACATGATTTTATACATAAGACTTAAATTTGAGATCTAACTAATGATAATTACTTATCAGTCCATCATAATTCTTAATAATTTGTAATAATAAATTTCAACTACGTTCTATTTGTTTTATTTTATTTTTAAGATATATTATGGCCAAAAAATGCCCCTTGACAACAACACTTGTCTTTTCAACATATTGAAAATGACCAATACCACAACTCTACAAGCTTAAGCACTTTTCTAGTTGTAGAAAAAGGAATAGCCACAAAAGAGACTGTACATGGTCCCTTCTTTAAACATACTTGTGTGTGGTGACGTACTTATCAATAATATTTTATTTTATTTTTGATAATTGAGTTGTTCAGATCAACTTATGCGCACCTTGATTAATTTTAAAAGATATTTATCATGTACCAGTTAACTTTGTCTAACAAAGCTAGGATAGATGTGGAAGAAATCACTTAATATTTTTGTTTTTGTTGGAAATTTGAACGTAAAATCTCATGATTCTCAATCTATTTTATTAACTATTGACCACCTTTGATTATACTTATCAATAATTATATTCAACAAAAACTATCCACATGAAAAAATAAAATGGAGTTTGGCTTTAAACAAAAACATATCATGTGAGATGCTTCATTATCTCATCAAACTAAACCACTTAAATGTGTTATTTTATTCAAATACTTTTTCCACTTTTAGTATTATTTTTTCTTTCACTATTTTTATGTACAAGTCATTGACCTTTTGATTGCTTGGACCAAAAGGTCATAGAGAACCAGTAGTGTACGCAAGATTTATCAAAGCGTTGTTAGTCTATTATCACAATTCAAAATCAAGTTTATTAAGATTTAAAACTATGATAGTTTTTAAGACTTTATTTCATGTCTAAACTGATATTTGCTTTTTTCAAATGACGTCAGCCTATCATATATACATATTATTATAGATAAATATATTTACATGTATATGGAGAGAAAAAAATCAGCGAACCAACGCCAAATGACACCCTTTGTAAAAATCCTATGTTGCTCGAACTCTCCAAAACTGTTATCACACCAGTATCCGATCCTCCAAAATACACTACTTTTGGAGGATCTGACACGCACCTAGCAACACTTTTGAAGAGCCCGAGCAACAAGAGATGAAGGTTTATTTTGATCAATTTCTCATTGCATCTAAAGCTCAAATGTCAATATAAAACTCAAAAAAAATCTTCTAATTTCTGCATCCAGCTACTACATTTGAAAAAAAAGTACTAGTACTATTACTGTACAAAGACCAAAGTTCTTCAATTTCACATGTTGGTATACTGATGAGAGCATTATAAGTTGTTTTGAACTGTACAAATGCAAAGAAACTTCTGGTATCAACAAATAGGAATTCAAGAATCACTACAGCTTCTGGACTTTTTAACTTTTCTCTGGAAACTGCAAATCTCTCAATCCTCAAAAGAACTGGTTTCTTCTGTTTTGTCATCTTCACTAAAGCTAGATGACATCTCTGCAGCAGACCTAGAACGAACACAGAGGGTGTCATTGTTAACATAACAGTAAAGACGATTCTTAAAAAGATTTAACTTATATAAACTAACATTGCAAATAATTTTCACACTACCGGAACCTGTCTTTTCAGGTAACTAGTCTCACTACTGTCCATATATAAAAGTTAGAAGTCGTTCTTTTTTTTTTTTTGCGATAAAAAAGTTAGAAGTCGTTCTTAACACCTTTACTGTCACACTGACAAATACAAGACAGCAGAACTTAATATACTCGGTAAGGACTACCGACATTAGTGTTGAACACTGTGCTATGCACAACGTACAGAAGATGGACCGTACATTGTTCTGAAGTGTCGTAAGTCAACCTTCTATGAATGCGCAAGCCAAGGTAATGGGGTTGAAGACGGGAGACATAAATCACTTATGAGAGACAGAACTTTCTACCATGCATTCTTCTGTACTTTACATCACAAATCTATCTTTAAAATTGTTTCAACAAAAGCCATTGAAGACCTAAATATGATTCTCCAAAACCTTGACATCTCAGTCAAACATCTCAAGATGGAGCCATATAAGTTCAAATATAGATGCACATTCACAATCGCACAGTATGCATATTTATAGATTAGAAACCAAGATCTTAAACATGGCCAAACCTTATCTGATGATTTGTCTGGGATGGCATTCTAGTCACTGATTCTTTCCTCACATACTCTTGATGGTTAGGAGCTTCATCGTCCCTTGCTCTTTTGGCAGCCTCCAAAAAAATTTGTATTCAAAGAGTTCAAATGGCCATATCTTTACCTAAAGGAATTACAAATAGTAACATACTAACATGATCTAAAAAGCTTACCCTCATTTCATTCTCCCAGGGTATCTTCACGCGATCTTCATTATAATCTTCATCAACTGTTGGTCTGTCTACATGGATGTAATCCTATATATCATAATCAAGGTAAAATTATCAGTTTATTGCTGGATAACAAAGAAGCACAGCACAAAAATGGAATTATACCTTTTCAACTTTACTGGGGAGCTCTCTCTCTGGACAATAACGATGCTTACTTCCCTTCTGGAAAAAATTTGAAGGCTTGCATTCAAGATCTTCCTCCTCTGCAATCTCAAGGCTCACGCCATTGCGGCTAGTGAACCTAGGCGTCACCTGCTCCCTATTGACTTTTGCACTGTAGGAACTTCGAAAACCACCACTAGAGCCAGGACTAGTTTTTATTTCTGCACCATCATGTTTAGCCATAAGCTTATAGTTGCATCTGCCATCAACTGCCACTTCTCTTCCAGAACCTTTGCGCATCTCTATCGACGAGTTCCGCTCAAGATAGTAACGATCACCATTGTGCATAGAGGAATTTCGACCAGGCTTTTGGTTAATGTAATATTCAGGATGAGCAGACTTGTTTGATTTTTTGAAATTTGCACCATCCAAATCAGATCCATGAGAGTTTGTCTTGGAAATGGATCCATACCTCTATTAGACCAACACAAAAGAAGAGTAGGTAAATCAACAGATTGACTTGAGTGCTTTGACTGTAAGATCTAGATATGGTAGGGCAGGAGACACTAAATAAAGCACAATTATATCTCAACCCATTCACATTTGAGCCAGTAGAAAAATGTAAAGATTTTTAAATCCTCGAGATAGGTAAGGTCTCTCGCTAAAACAAGTCTCCCTCCATGGTCCATGAATCTTTTTTAGAAAAGGTCTATCCATGGTCCAATGCAAAATATCTAAATGAAAAAGAAGTTGAAAATAATAGCCCTACATAATTCTTTTGTGTAGTGTTGCTATTCCACAGTTCTATGATTAGTACTTACTTCACATTATTCATTTAAAAGATCAACTGACTGATAGGGATGGCAATGGGGTGGGGTGGGGTGGGTGGGTGGGGGGGGGGGCAGTTGCGGGGCAAACCCGCATAAATCCGTGGAGACTTTAATCCGCTCCACACTGCCCCGCATCGACTAATTTACTATTCAGCCCGCCCCACTCC
>JAJOON010033473.1:0-15060 GCA_029582645.1 Solanum megistacrolobum | reverse complement strand
TGAATTGTTGTTGTGTCTACATTATTACATTGAGATCCTATTTATAGACACTAGAATACAATCCTTTACCAAGTAGGATACTATTTACTATTCCTATTTGTATTCCTATTCCTATTCTAAATAGGATTGTATAAACCTATTCCTATTCTAATAGGATTGTGTAAACCTATTCCTATTCTAATAGGATTGTATAAACCTATTCCTATTCTAACAGTCCCCCTCAAGCTAGTGCATACAATTCATGTACCTTAGCTTGTTACATATGTAATTAATACGAGGACCAATGAGGGGCATGGTGAGATATCTGCAAGTTGATCAGTCGACTTCACAAAATTGACAGTCAATCTCAATGTGCTTGTCTTCTCATTAAATACTGGATTTGATGCATAATGTCAGTCAATCTCAATATGCTTAATTTTCTCATGAAATATTGAATTTGATGCATAATGTGGAGAAAATACAGAGCGATAAAATTACAGTGTTGAACTTCCCAACCAAACTTGCAAAGACTGTTTCAGACCATAGAGTGACTCACATAATCGACATACAAGACTTTTAAACTCCCCCTGAGAAACAAAGTGCTCAAAATCTAGTATAAAGTATATGGATCTTGTTGGAATCAATAGACGAGTCGATATTAAACAAGAAAGTCATCGAAAAACTGGCTAGAACATGCTCATATGTCGGAGCATTAGATTTGATGGCTAAAAGTGGTCATAATCTAAAAATTAAAATTATATGGGTAGGGTTGGAATGATGTCACGACCCAACTAGAAAATAGAAATTATATAGGATAGTTCAAATTGATGGAACGACCCCATTGAAAAAGAGAAATTATATGGGTAGGGTCAGAATAATGGCACGACCCTACTGAAAAAGAAAAATTATACGGGTAGGGTTGGAATGATGGCACAACCCTACGCAAATCAGATTTGAGGAGTCACCGGAAAGACGAATGGAACTATGTAAATCAAATATGAGGAGTCACTGAAAAGACACATGATGCTATGCAACTCAAATATGAGAAAATAGTTTGGAAAAATCCACGGTACTACACAAATTAAATATGAAAAGTAGTCCGGAGAGATGCACGGTGCTACACAAATCAGATATGCAAAAAAAGGCAATCACCGAAGGATGGCACAGTGCTACACAAATTATATATGAAAAAGTAGTCACTGGAATGATGACACAGTGCTACACAAATTAGATATGAGAAAATAGTCACATGAAAGATACATGGTGACCCAACTTTTGCTAACATAATCATTGGCCAGACGGGTAACATATATGGGTGCCACCCACCGGCAGCGGAAGCTCTTTGATTTTCTACCAAGATCGTAGAAGCTTTGATACCATATGAGAAAAATATTATTGAATTGTTGTTGTGTCTACATTATTACATTGAGATCCTATTTATAGACACTAGAATACAATCCTTTACCAAGTAGGATACTATTTACTATTCCTATTCCTATTTGTATTCCTATTCCTATTCTAAATAGGATTGTATAAACCTATTCCTATTCTAATAGGATTGTGTAAACCTATTCCTATTCTAACAACTCTATTGACAGAAATAGCTCCATCACTGCTATGTTTCCATTTCAACTTCTCATGTTCAGTAGGGGTGGCTATCAAACCTTCAATGCCCTTCAATTAATCTGCCACTCTTTCTATCTCCCAGTCGTTCAAATACCTTCTGAAACTTAAATTCTTTACTTGAGGGCTTCAGCATCCATATACAATAGCACCTGGGTTGTTGCACAATAAGAATAAATCAGGATATGAATCCTTTATAGCAGACTGACAATTCCAGGCCTCCGTCCAAAAACCAGTCCTTCTACCATTGGCTCTTTAATGCAAGTGTTTACTTCCAAATTTGTCCACAGGGCTCTGACTGGTTTCAATACCCCTACTCCATAGGTGTTGGTTACCATGTTTGTGTAGCAAGTGCTTGTCTGCCCATATTTTTTTGTTTTGTTTTGATGAAGTAAGTAGATTCATTTCAAGGCATCAAGAAGATGCAAGCTTTACAAGCATAGATCAGTTAAGCTCACAAAAAAAGGATTTGTAGCCTCTTTCTAAGCTATAGAGCTAACAAAATCCAAGAAGAGTTCTAAATTATTTACAGGGGTCAATTTGGACCAACTAAAAAGGCTAACTAGACATCTGCCTCGCAAATGATTTCTAGAAGGCTAACTTGTCATCCCATACTTGCACTGGATGACTTCTTTCAATAAGGCTTGATCTTCACAATTATACATCGACGTCCACAACCACTTCATCATCAGGAGACTAGTATTTTGTAGCCTCAAATTTCTAATTGCCAGCCCACCCTGCTCTTTGGTCAGTTGAGTTGTTTGCCAGTTCACTAGGTTATACCCCCGCCTTCCTTACTGCCGTGCCATAGAAAGTCCCTCCTCAATTTGTCTAGTTTCTTCATCCCCTTGGTTGGTAAAGGGAATAAGGACATTACATAAGTTGGTATTGAGACTAGGACAGGATTGATCAAAGTAAGTCTCCCCCCCCTAAAGACAGATATTGTGTTTTCTATCCCTTTCTCAGTTTTATCCTCTGTACCATTCCAGATCTCCAAGGCTTTATGTTTGTTCCCTAGTGACATGCCAAGATAGAAAGTTGGCAAGTATTCTACCTTGCAGTCCAGTATATTAGCCAGAACCTGCACTTGGGCCAATTTTCTTGTTTGGGAAAATACTACTCTTCCTAGTTCCTCTGGTTGACACTCAGACCAGATGATGCTTCAAAAACCAGCAGCATCAGTCTGATGAATATGATTTACTCGATCATTGGCTCAAAATATATCACAATGTCATCTGCATCATCTAGTTGTACCAAAGAGAATACAAGTTCCTAACAAGGGTGACTGAAGAGAAGGAATTCCCGAAAATTGTGACAAGGGATTATAAGACTGTTTGAACTTTTATTTTTTCCACTTCAGCTGTAGTAAGTGGATTACCACATATAAAATTGGTTGAAAAGCCAAGGAGGACCAGAATGGTTCGAACTTGCCAAGAATTGTGGGAATGGTTGTTTGAAGTGGTAGGAGCATTACAAATGTGTGGAGAGAATGCTGATGGTGGAGTGAGAAATAATTTTTATTTTGTTTGGAGAAAAAGATGGTTTTAAAAGCAGTGGTTTGCGCTTGTGGGGTCAACCTTTCGAGCTGGCAGTTGGAGGTACCTCAATTTTCCACGCTAGTAAGGTCGGGCGTGGTTGGTGGGGTTGATTTCACTCATTTCCTTTTCTCTCTTAATTAGTTTAATCCATCCAATTAACCATGTTTTAGTTGGTGTATTAACTATTAAGTTTGTGATGATCTACATAGTTAAGAGGACATACCTTGGTGTATGTTATTCAGAGGACAAAGTATTGATCTACAAGACATGCAAAAGAGTTAATGATAGACTGGAGATATGGAGACAAACCATAGAATCTAAAGGCTTTAAGGTGAGCAGAACTAAACAGAGTACATGAAGTGCACATTAGTGTCGCATCACGAGAGGCAGATGGGAAAGTGAGGATTGATATGGAAGTCATCCTCAAGAGAGGAAGCTTCAAGTATCTTGGGGCTATAATCAAAGGAATGGGGAGATCGACAAGAATGTCACACATCGTATTGGAGCAGAGTGGATGAAATGGAGGCTCACATTCGCTGACCTATTTGATAAGAACGCATCATCGAGATTTAAAGGTAAGTTCTATAGAGGGGTTGTTAAACTGATCATGTTGTACGGGGTGGAACATTGGCTAGTCAAGAACTCGCACATTCATTAGATGAGGATAGCTAAGGCCCTCTGAAATGAGGATGGTTAGTTGGATATGCGAATATACTAGAAGAGACATGATTAAGAACAAAGATATATGAGGCAAAGTGGGAGTAGCCGTTGTGGTGGACAAGATGCAAGAGGCAAGGTTGAGATGGTTCGAACATATAAAAAGGAGGAGCACAAATGCCTCAATGAGGAGGTGTGAGAGGTTAGTGGTGATAGGTTTGAAGAGAGATGATTAGATAGGACATGACACATTTTCAACTCACCGAGGGCATGACCCTAGATAAGAGAGCATTGAGGTCGAAGATTAGGGTAAACAGTTAGTAGGTTGTAGAGTGTTTTCTCTCTTTACAGTGGTAGAGCAGGGTTCTAGCCTAGTCTGGAGCATCTATTTGTTCCTTTATCAGTATTATTACCATTATACTAGCATTCTCTTATGGTTCGATTTTATTACTACTGTTGTTTCTTTTACTTTGGTTATCTTTAATATTTGTACGGTAAGTACTTCTCGTTCTTCAATATTTTCATCACAACTTCTACTCTTCCATTTCTTTTAAATCATTTTCCAAAAAACGATTTTCTTTAGCCGAGGGTTTATTGAAAACAACCTCTTCTACCCACAAAGGTAGGGGTAAGGTCTGTGTACACCTACTTCCCCAGACCCAACTTGTGGGAATATACTGGGTATGTTGTTGTAGCGGCATAAAACAGATGACAGATCTCCAGGTTTTCACTCCCCCTGGATTCAATCTTATCCTGTCAACCATCTGTTTCGTAATGCAACCCTCATAATACTGTTGAATCCTTCCATAACTAGAACGAAAAAAACCTACAGGTTCTCCATCAACAAACACTGAAAACTTAACATATTTAATGCAAAAGCAATCCATTTCATCCATCTATCTCCAAAACCTATCTGTCAGAGGATGTTCATCAGAAAATTCTAGTTTACATGGTCATCGGCTTTCTTTATATCCAACTTACACATGACACCAGGGAGATCACCTCTCAACCTTGAGTCCACACATTCACTAGCAATGAGAGCTGCATCCAATTTGTCTCTCCTTAATAAAGGCAATCTGATGTTTATTGACTAAATTGCTCACCACCTTCTTCAGTCTCTCTGCCAAGATTTTTGTAATGATCTTGTAGATCACACTGATGAGACTTCTTGGACTAACGTCTCTTAAATTTGTTGCCCCTACTTTCTTTGGAATGAGAGCTACATAAGTAGCATTATCAAAGCTTTTCTCAAGCACCTGATGAGAATGGAAATATTGTGAAGTGTTCTTGATGTCCTCCTTCAACAAATCCCAAATACTCTGGAAGAAGCTCATTGGAAAACGATCTGGGCCAGGTGCCTTATCTGAGGCACAGTCTTATGCTCTCAAGAATTTCCTCATGTACAAATTCTCTTTGAAGCCACTCCTGATATTCATAAGAGATAACTGCTGCCCCTTGTAAATGAAGATCAAGGTCTCCACCCTTCAGTCTCCTTATATAACTTCTGTTAAAAATTCTGGATGGATCCTTTGGTTCAGCAGGGTCAGTAATCAAAACTCCATCAACTTCCGGTGAGTCTATGGTATTGAACCTTTGTGGGCTTTTGCTATTCTGTGGAAATATTTAGTGTTCTTATCACCATTCTTCAGCCACTGCACCTTAGATCTGTGTCTCCAAGCTATTTCCTTTCTTTTGGCTACTTCTTCCAACTCCATAGCCAGTTGAGTTTCTTGAAGTAGTTCATCATCAGAGATCTCTGATCTTGAATGTTCTCCAGATTCATAATTTGATTTAGCAATTCATCCATTTCAACTTCCTTTTAAGAAGTTTCAACTTTGTGGCTAGCACATAAGTAGGTCTGCCAAACACTGAGAAAGAGCTCCACCATATCTTCTTTTTATCCTTGAAACCTTCAACTTCCAACCACTGGTTTTCAAATTTAAAGTAATGCTTGAACTCCCAGAGTCCCAGTCACCACCAATTCAATATGATAGGATTGTGATCTGATCCTATTTTGGCATCAAATTCTGTTTGATCGAAAGAAAATTTTCCTCCCATTCTGTTGAATACAAAAACCTGTTGGTTCTGGAAGCACTTGTGTGATTTCCCCCCTTCTCCAAGTGTAAAATCCTCCAAATAAGGGAGGATCCAAAAAACTCAAGATCATCAATCCATGTTGAAAATTCAGTCATTGCACCAGAGATCCTGTGATACTTTGTTCTATCTGCCGGATACCTTGTGACATTATAGTCACCACAGATTTCCCAAGGTCCCTCATACATCCCCCTTATACCTGATAGCTCCACCACATCTCCCTCCTCTTCCTTCTATCATAGTCTGCATGTAGGATGACAATGGGGCGGGGTGGGTTTGGCTTTATGTGGGGTGGGGAGGGTTGAAACTCTTTTTAAGGGATGTAGTGCGGGTGGGCGTGTGTGGGTTGCAGAAATTTCAACTCCATCTCAGAATATATGTTTTGCGCTTTCTTCCATTAGTTTAGAAGAAACAATTTGTGCACGAGTCAAATAATTCTTTTTGTTTCACCAATTAAAATGTGGGATTTTTGTTAAGCTGCTTAAGCAAGGATTTCTGTTTGTTAATTGAAAACAGAAGAACTTTTTAAATGATCTGCCTAGTGCCGGCAAAATGATCCCACATTTTAGTAACCCGCCCATATTTTAATGGATTGGATGAGTGACTTTTTACATGGGTAAAAGATTAGTTGATACCCATATTCAACCCATAAAAATATGGGTATGTATGGATTTGCCAAATGGGTTAAGCTTCTAACTTTAATTCACTCAAAATTCATGATATCACTAAAAAAATTGTAACTTCTCTTCTTCCTTTTTATGTTCTTCTATAAAACTAATTATTTTTCCCTATAATTGAAATATGAAGTCTTTGGCCCTCCAAAAATATATATTTTAAATGTACATTTCTTTTGTTAATTATAATTATATTTTTTTGTTTGTTTAATTTTATATTGGATAATAAATAATAGTGTAAAATAAGCAAATCATGTATTAGTATTGACATTGCTTAAAGTGCATTAAGCATGTTTTAGTCCTAAACTGCAACTATTCATTTACTTTGAAATTAAAAATATTTTCCCCTTATTACATAAATTTATTTTATATTGAAAAGTTAGGATTTTTTTTTTTGACTTTTACCCCAATAAAACTAAATGAAGCATTTTCAACATTTTTCATCTAAAAAAAAGACAAATATTTTCTCCATGTTGAATTCTTAAGTAGAGTACTATTTACTCATGAAAATATGGGTAAACTAGTATTTTACCCAACCCATTTGTTACCCAATCCATTTTTACCCATATCAAATATGGGCGGGTTGAACTATTACCCATTTTATGTTGACCCATTTTCAACCCACCCAAATTTAACCCAACCCGCCCATTTGCCACCACTAGATCTGCCTGAGAACTTTGAAGTTCTCTTCATAATGATGATAACTTTTGGTTTAGCAACCTTGCACTGCAAAGTTCCAAACAAAATTAATCAATTTAATTGTTATAGAGTCGCATGAAATTAATAGATGTTTCATTTTGTTGTTGCAACATGGTGAAAAGACAAAAAAAATTTAATGTCAAACTCAGTTAAGAAAGAAAAAAAAGATATGCGGGGCAGGTTGGTATCATTGCGGGTTTACCCTGCCCTGCCTCATTACCATCCCTATCTGCATGGACTAATTAACTTTGTGATTCCATTGTCTTGCAGAAACAGAAGTGGAAGTCTCTCAGAGGAATAGTATATCACTAACTTTACGTATGAGGGCCGCAACTGCTACTGCTATAGGTGCTGCTGCTGCTCATGCCAAATTGTTGGCCAATCAGGAAGAGAGAGAAATAGAATATCTAGTTTCTACTTTGGTTGAAGCACAGGTGAGTTTATGGTTTCGCTTATACTAATGGTGAACTTTAGAACAAACTTCAGGGCGAAAGGAAAGAAATGGAACAAGTTTTTTCGAAAAAAGCAAAAATAAATGATAGAAGGGTCAGGAAAAGAACCCAAGAGCTTCCATCATATTTGGAGAAGTCTCAACACTTCTGCCTTGTTATCCTCTGCTTCTGTACATCTTCTCATTTCTAGCTTCCCTCAATATCCTTGGTTGGCTTGGCTTATTTTTTCTTTCTACTTTTATGAAGTCGAAGAAGTTGAAACGCAAAATGAAACATGTTGAAGCTCTGAACCTGATGATGGAGAAGCAGCATGGCCAAATGAAGGATCTAGAAGAGTCTTTAGTTACGGAGAGAATGGACATCTTGCAGAAGATATTTAATTCCGGGGTATCTAGATGGAGGGATCATGCTTCGGTTAAATCTCAAAGCAGCACCAGCAGCATATAACTTGACGTTTCTTGAATTGCATATGCAGTGTTGTTGTAGAGAAAACTCACCATTAGTTAGCTTCTTCAGATATTCTCCTGATGATGATTGTCAATATGTGCTGGCCTGGTTTATACTTCAGGTGCTTACTTTTGCTGTTCAGTTGAATTCTATGTTGCTCGGACTCTTCAAAAATTTCAACGGGTACGTGTCGGATTCGCCAAAAGTAGTGCATTTTTGGAGAGTCCGACATGGGTGCGGCATCGAAAGTGAAGAGTCCGCGCAACTAAGGTTGAAGTGCACTCCTTTTTCTAAACTTCATTATTAACTATAGCATTTCACATTAATTACTTTGCACCGTTTCCTTGTTCCTTACTATCTTTTTCCTCTTCCCTTGAGCGAGAGTCTTTCGGAAACAACTTCTCTACCTCTACAAAATAGTGATAAGGTATATGTACATTCTACTCTCCCCATTCCCCGCATGTGAGATTGTACGGGGTGTGTTGTTGTTGCTTACGACCAAATAAGACTAGATTTATATACTACTAAATACTTATGGAGAACACTTCTCATAAAGAATATTCTTATAGGGACCAAACATATCAACAAAAAATGAAATGAGAAGAAGCACTTGTTACTATCATTCAGAACAAAGCTGAGCTACTTTTTATTTATTTATTTGTAGAAAGTAGTGGTTAGATTACATTACACTGATGAAGAGAGATCCTTGGACTAAAGCCCAATAATTTTAGTAATAGATTTACCTAATAGTGATTAGCTTAATATTAGAACACTAAATGAAACACAACATTATGCCTTCCTTTCTAAGTGAATTGGAACTTGGAAGGAACCTTATTCAAAATATTACTTCCTCTGTTTCATTTTATACGACATTATTTCTTACATTGGTATATAAAATAAAACGGAGTACACACTAGCCAGCTTATGGTATCATTATCCCAAGCAGATGCAATATTTTCCTTTAGGTCCCGTGGCACAAGTTGCACTTTGGTAATTGGCCTTCAAAATTTTCTTGCAAGCAGCTACACATGCTGGAACTGTGCATGGATTTATGTCAATCCCAATTGCACTCTCCACCTTAATTGGATTACAAATAATTAACACCATAATCACCATCATTAGCATAAATCCACTACTCTTCTTCATTGCCTTAATTAAGTACTAGTATTAATTTCTAAGTTTCTTTCCTTATAAGCACTGGATATATAACGATGAATTTTCACGTGTATTTATTGGGAAAAATTTAGTAGTCCGATGATTCCCATTAAGTAGGTAACTCAATATTTAAATGCAGCTCATAATATTGTATTCCTGTGTTAGTATTAAACAAAAATAATTAAGATATGAAGCATCATGATCGATATCCCACTAGCTAATGTTAATAACTTAATATAATAATTTGTGTCCAATAAGGAATCAACGTTTTGGAGATTCCTAATTAGATCTGTTTTGGGGGTTAGCTGATTGGTGATTAAAGTGACCCTTGGACAACATTATAATTATGTTTTAATTTGTGTATTAGGTTTAGCAACCTGTCCAATCATATAAACAACTAGTGAATAAATGGAAATTTCTGTTTTTGTCTCTCTTTTGCAAATTTGGAAAATGAATTAATGGAGCACTAATTAATCTATAAGGACTTAGCTTTAAAGAAATAAATGTTATCTTTTGAGTTGCTAATCTTAAGTATAAAAATGAGATATGATGAAATATTGCAGGTGTTATTTGATACTTCGTTGATGGCCTGAATATTACGATATCGAGGGTGGCTAGCTAGTTTGAACCATTTCGCGATTTGTGCGTGTTATCCTTTGGTAGTGTCAAGCTAATCTTTTTTGTATCGTTTCAATTTTAATCAGATGTCCCCGAAGGGACAGGGTGGCTAGTTGGAGAGCATATTTGAGTAAAAAATATAATGGCAAGGGTATTTTTGAATGAAAAACATAACATAAAATAAAACTGACTCATTTTGAATAGTTCATGAGTAAATTTCACCTTTTTCCCCTAACTTCTTAAAATTCGATAAGAAGTTAAATTTATGTTTATTCGGTATTTATTTAAGGACTTATTTAGTAATTTTTATATTAATTAGGAGAAATTTTCCGCGCTTACTTTCCAAAATAAAAACTCGTCCAACGCCTAAACTCACACTTTAACCCCCACAGATCGCCCCGATGCATTTTTACTAGTGTCCCACCCTAAAGCTCACCCCAAAAAAGCCTTATAAAACACTGATTTTTACCAACATTTCGAACAAAGATAGCATAATTGTCTACACATTAACGAGGTCTTAGTTAATTAATTTTGATTTATCACCCAGAAATAGATTTATCCGGTAGGGGTAAACTAATTTAAAGTTATTTAGAATTTGATATTTTGATATTTTTATTTAATAGATTGTCATCAAATTCAAACATAAATAGATTTTTCGATTTAAAGCAAATTTTCGTAGTATTATAAATAGAGATACTTCTACTTATTTTCTCGAAACAGAAAAGAAAATAGCGGAGAATCCACAAAGAACATTACTTCATTGATAAGTTTCTAAACTACTACAAGTACAGAAACCCAACATACATGCCCTTTTTCATTTATTAATTTTACAATAAGGTAGTTAATAATTATATATATGATATATCATCATCCTAAACATACACAATATTTTCCTTTAGGCCCCGTTGCACATGTCGCACTTTGATATTTCTCCTTCAATATATTCTGGCATGCTGCTATACATGCAGGAAGTGTACATGGATTTATGTCAATTCCAAAAGCACATTCCACCTTAATTGGATCACAAATAATTAAGGCCATAATTATCATCATTAGCATAACTCCATTCTGCTTCCTTAATGCCTTACTTTCCATTTCTTACTAATTGTTTTTTTTTCTTCTTATGAAATACTGATGCATAATATAGGTGAGTTTTCATGTCTATTTATAGAAGAAAAAAAAAGAGAAGAAGATGTAGTGGTCCAATGATATATATTCCTCATTAAGAAATCATAGTGTTTAACCAAATCCAACCCATTATAATGTAATCTAGTCTTACATTTATATATGTATATTTATATTGATTTAAAACTCTTTTTTTTTCTTTTCATAATAGTATATAAATATGCCCTTTAACTTGGGCTTAAATCATATTTATGCGCTCTAACTTTGGATGTTCACAAGTAGACACTTAAACTTGTATAAAGTTGAACAAATAGACATGCATGTCTTACGTGACATCCGGCAATTTGTGTCCTACGTGGTGTCCTACATGTATTATGATTTATGCCACGTAGGATTCATGTGTCTACTTGTTCAACTTTATACATTTTAAGTGCCAACTTGTAAACACCCAAAGTTGAAGGGCATAAATGTGACACGAGGCTAAGTTAAAAGGGCACATTTGAGTATAATACTTACCTTTTTTTTTATTTCACATGAATAAGCTTTTTCTTCCTTTACGTATTCGTCTATTCAGTTTGGTTTTGAAATTTATCAATTTGACTTATTGATTGTCGGTTTGTAGACATGCTAAATCGTTATAAAGATATTGGCTATTAATCGGTTCGGTTATCAGTTTAATCATTAAAATTTGACACAAAAAATATCGAAAATCACTTAGAAACAACGTGACAAACCAAATGAACTATGCACATGAGTCCACAAATTGATTCTTGCTCAAAAGTAAACACTTTTTCGTTGTAGAATAACCAACAGTTTGAGACAGGCAGAAATAAAAGTAGAAAATTAATTTCTAAGTTAGGGTCTTTCTGTATATACAAAATGGTGTATGTATAATTATTTAATTTACTATCGGGTTATGAGTTAATCTGCTAAAATAATCTCAAACTGTTAAGAATCAATAACATGTTAATAAAAAGATCAAAATCATTATCAAAACCGCACCTGCGTGGAAGAGTGATGTGACACATCTGGACAAAGATTTATGAAGTATGCATCGCACTAGCCTTATTTCCATCCTATGTTAATATAAGCTATGTCCAATAAGGAACAAACATTTGGGCGATTATTCCTAATTAGTGGGGTTAGGTGAAAAGGCTTTATGTACTATGATATATTAGCACTCTAATTAATCCAATCATATGTAAGTGATTAAAAAGGAAAAAAAGTTCATTATATAAATGTCTCCTCGTTTTCAGATTTGGAAATGAAATGGCGCACCCACCACTCTTTTTTATGGTTGGAGGAACAACAAGAGATTTGGAAATTCTTAAAAGGAAAAAACGTATCTTTGAGAAATTTAAGTAAGAAAAAATGTGGTTGGATGCAGGTGTTGTTTTGTAGTTAGTTGTGGACCTCATTTTACCCCCCCACACACAAACAAATGAAATTGTGTTTCATTTAAAAAGTTATTAGGTGATGTATTTTAAAAAGTTAGTTGAAGTGGGGGTAGGAGAAGGGGTACATGAAAGATGTATCGAGGGGTGTAAATAAAGGATGTATTTTAAAAAGTTAGTTGAAGTGGGGGGTAGGAGAAGGGGTACATGAAAGATGTATCGAGGGGTGTAAATAAAGTCTCATATTGATAATTATAAAAAATAAAAACGTTCGATTAATCATCACGAGAGCAAAAAAGGTTGGAGCTCCTGAGGTAAAAAAAAAGGTTTTATAAATGACATTTCATGAGATTATATCTGCATTACTCATGCTTCCCACCCCCCATCTCTACGTACCTTCACCACACCCTACCCCCCCGCACCATTCCATTCTCGCTCCCATAATGTTTGCCTAACTTATATATAAATATTCTTGGACAAATATTTTCTGATTATAATTACTTACCAAACTAGACTAGATTTATATAAATACTTTAATTGGATCACAAATAATTAACACCATAATCACCATCATTAGCATAACTCCACTACTCTTCTTCATTGTCTTAACTTCCATTAATTAATTTTGAATCTTTCCTTATAAGTTCTGCATATGAATGAATTTTTCACGTCTAATTATAGTAAAAAAAAAAAAATTGTAGTCCGATGATTTCCCATCAAGTAGGTAACTCAATATTTAAATGCAGTCCATAATATTGTATTCGTATCTTAGTATTAAAAATAAATAAATTAAAGATATGATGTATCACATTCCACTAGGCATGTATCATTTATAATGTTAATATAATTTGTGTCCAATAAGGTAGCTGATTGGAGATTAGAGTGACCTTTGGACAACATTAAAATTGTGTTTTAATTTGTTAATTAGGTTTAGTAAACTGTCCAATCGTATACATACACAACTATAGTGAATAAATGGCAATTTCTGTTTTTGTCTCTCTTTTGCAAATTTGGAAAAGGAATATTAGATTAAATAGTGTTCCTAATCTAAGATTCAGGTGATTACTTTCTTGATTATGGCCACAAAAGATACGTACGACTAGCTTAATAGAAAGAAAAAAAATATATCTTTTGGATTTACAAAAGTATAAGAATGGGTTCGAGTCACCATAAAAGCAAAAAAAGGTAGGAGTTTCTAAAAAATACAAGTGTTAATTATTCGATGAGTTGACAATATAATTTTTATATTTTCAAATAATTTAATTTTAAAATTTTTCAGTTTATTCATAAGGTGATTTATAGAAAATAAATGATAAATTATCTTTTTTAGATGATCACGTGTTGTCAACATATATATATATTTTCTTTCATTTTGCACTCGTACTCAATCAAACACCATCACATAAATTGAGATAGAAGAGTAATCACATACCCATTAAAAAATCAGTTAATAACATTAATTATAAGAATTTTATTTGACTAAACTACTCTTATATAACTCTTCCTTAGATGATTAAATTAATGACTATATATCTTCTTAGAGAGAAGTAATTGAATGGAAAAAATAATTAATGTTTCTTTCTGGTTTAATTTTGGACTAAAGGAGAAATTTTATGAGTTAACTCAAAATAAAAACTCGCACAAAAACTGGCGTATAAACACCAATTCTTACTAATTTAAATAGCCATATATTTAATCACACATTTACGAGGTCTTAATTAATTAGTTCGATTATCTCACAGAAATATATTTATCGGGTAGCAGAAAACTAACTTAGTGTTGTTTAAAAACTTGATATTTTATTAATACTAACTTGTTGTCAAACTCAAACAAGAAAAATATTTCGATTTCTAATTAACATAAGTTTTGTATCATTATAAATAACGGAGAATTGCGAACAACATTACTTCATTGATGAGATTCTAACTAGTACAGTACAGAAACCCAACATTTCTTCATTAAAGTGAATTTTATAATTTTATAATAAAGTACTTATATATAATTATATAATATATAGTTCATCCCAAACATATACAATATTTTCCTTTAGGCCCCGTTGCACATGTCGCACTTTTATATTTATCCTTCAACAGTTTCTGACATGCTGCTATACATGCAGGCAGTGTACATGGATGTATATCAATTCCAACTGCACTCTCAACCAGTGGCGGAGGGAGGATTTTCATCAAGGGGGTTCAAAAAAAAAATTAATCACGTAAATAATATCCACAAATAAATTAAACGGGTCGAATCGGATATAAACGGGTCGGATTAAACTGTTGAATCAAGAAGAAAAGGGTTTTTTTAATATTTGACTTTATAATTAGGGATTAAACTAATAAATCCTAAATTCCCAATCAGCGTTTTAATTTTTTGGAACTAAACATCATTTTCTGATTGCATTATTATATTTTTAAATAAATTAAAATGCCTAAAATATAAGCTGATAAAAGAAATGCCTCTGCCTGGATTCGAACACGCGACCTCGCGTGCAGTAGAGCGAATTTCTGAACCCCCAACGCCACTGAGCTACGCCTTTGGTGTATGTTCAGGGGGTTCAGTACTATATATATACACGTATATTAAAAATTTAATCTTATATATA
>JAJOON010033472.1:0-13268 GCA_029582645.1 Solanum megistacrolobum | reverse complement strand
ATAGAACGCTTAACTAAGTGGATCCACTAGTCTATGCTAAAAGCATCTTAAGGAGTCATCTAAAAAGTATGATCCTTTACTACCCATGATGGCTACATGGTTTATGGAGACTTGAGTTAATATGAAGTCGCATCCCCATATCGGTGCTCAATACTACTCCCAAAATATACTTAGCTCATATGTTTGTAAAAACAAAACTCGTTCTTTGAATTGAGATAATTACTCAAAACTTAGCTTAAAATCTCTCTTGGAATCGATGTTCCCTTTTCTTGCTCAAATGTGAAAACATTTATAAACTCTTTGGGAATACTTAGTTCCCTTATTGCTTTTTGAGAAATGGACTCAACTATTTACTCTTTGTTTAACTCAAAACTTAAGTCTTAAAACAAAGTTAAAACGTTTGTAAAAGACTTCTTAAAATATGGTTCATTCCGAAATTTATGAGCATGAACGACTTAATGCAAGGTTTTCAATAACCAAAGATAGAACTCAATACTTGGAACTCAAAGAATTTAACAATACTACTCACTTAAAGAATGCTCAACTCAGAGAGTTCATACAGAATTTATGAGAATGAACTACTCAAATCAAGGACTCAAGGATACTTCTCATCTCATGACTGCTCGACTCATAGGGTTCATGCGGAATTATGGGCATGAACAGTCAACTCAAAGACTTCATTGGTAACATGTAACAGTCCCATGATTAGAAATATAAGCTCAAAGGGGTTAGAAACTTAATACTTAGGACTTAGGACATGGAGATATTACTCCTCTCATAGACACTCAACTTCTGGAGTTCATGCGGAATTTATGGGCATGAACGACTTGACTCGTAGGTCTAAATAACGTTATGGAACTCATGTATACAACTCTTCTCATTCTCATACTTACTTTCTCAAAACTTAGTTCAAATCGATAGTTAATCTCAAAGGATTCACAATTGAACTCAAAGGCTTACTTGAACTCTACTCTTAACTCTCCCTTGAATGTGAATTATGAATTCAAGAGTTATCGTTCATGATATGAAGGATCTGATCATGAAAAAGTAGATTCATGAATACATTCTCTTCATCCTCATACTCACTTGCTCGAGTTTCGCAACAAGTTACTAGTAATTGTTGAAGACTCCTCAAAAAGACTCTAAGGGACCTTATCAAAAAGGTTTGAAAAAACTCTCAAACTTGACTCTCAACTCTACCCTGAATTTGATTTATGAATTCAAGGTTATGATCATGTTAGGAATGATTGTAGAAGACTCCTCAAAAAGACTCTAAGGGACCTTATCAAAAAGGTTTGAAAAAACTCTCAAACTTGACTCTCAACCCTACCCTGAATTTGATTTATGAATTCAAGGTTATGATCATGTTAGGAATGATTTTAGGTGTTTCAAAGTAGGTTAGAGTAGTTAGAATCGAAAAAGAGTGAAGGTGCACTTGAAACGAACTCAAACTGGGCAACCGACGACAAATTGGGTGGGGCAGGCGACCCTAGCGCTATGGGTAGCGTGGGGCGCCAGCCCCTAATTTCAAAGGTGGGTTTGGGGCGCTCTGGCAGGCGCATCGCGCCAGGCACCAACCCAGAAAATTCAACAAGTTTCTTTTCTCGTTTTCTCACCCTTTTTCGCCTAGAATCGAATGGTTTCTTCCCCAATCACTTAGAATTGATTTCTTAACATAAGTACACTCTAATCTACTCAATACATCCCTTAAAACACTCACTTTGATCTCAAGAAATCATCCAAAACCTAACACAATAAGATTTAGAATGAACTTCAAGAACACATCAAGAACTCAAATCTTTCAACTTCAAGAATGAAATTTGCGCTGAAAATAACATGTTTGGCATGTGGGTGAACAAAACCAACACTATGAAGCTTACATACCTCTTAGGGATTAAACCCATGGAGAAAATCCGCAACAAGACGCAAGAATCTCGACGAACGCTTGATCCTCTCCTCTTTTCTCCTGTTTTCTCTTCTTTTCTCTCAATTAAAACCCTAAGCGTAAACTAGGATTATAAAACTGAAACTAATAGGATTAGACCCTTAAAATATTACAAAAAATGAATTAAATCTGATTGGGTAAGGAAAAGACCAAAATACCCCTCTCTATTTTCGGCTAACTTTCCTTAACTGGACAGCCTATCTTCGAAAGGCCATATCTCACTCATCCGACCTCGAAACTTAGCAAACTCGAAGGCATTGGAATGATAATTCAATGGTCTTTCCTACGGTATCTAGTAGAACACCTAACTCATCCAGAGTTAGGAGTTATGGTCGTTTGAAGTCGACCTAAAACTCATACTTAGCTTAACTTGCAAAATTTCAGATTTTGCTATTTCCAATTTAATTCTTTTTGGAACTCAAGGTGCTACATCTAGTGACCTTAACACTTAAGAAATTTTAATTCCTCGGTAAAATCCTACTCACAATGAAGGATGGTTCAAGTCTTAGCTTAAAATTTTCCGGGGTGTTACAATATCTCCCCCTTGGGATCATTCGTCCTCGAATGACGACTGGTCTGGATATGGAACGGTTTACTCTTACTAAGGTCTGAGGCTATGGTAATACTCTTACTATGTTCAATCTTAACCCAATTATTAAGTTTGGGTTCTATACCTCTCTATAGGGAATCTCATCCCAAGACTATTTCTCTTTACCACCACATTCAAGCTTAGTAGTCGAACAACTCCATGAACTCCTACTAACCAACTCCTTCAGATCCACGTAAGGGCTCTCGTTTAACTATTTCTCTTAGTAAAACCTCATTCTAATCTTCCTCCTTATTTACACCCTTAGATGGAACTATCATACCATCATCATCACGATATGATCATTAACCTCCTCTTTCTAACATCACTTCATTACTAAAAGGATATCCCCCAAACTCTTTGGAATTCATTACTATCTTACTCTCAAGCACTTGACTTGATTTCTCATCTTCTCATCTACCCCGTAGGTCTATAGCTAACACTTGAAATCTATGGACCTACTCCACATTAACAACTCAATTATGCTATCTAGGCGCACATGGAAAATCATAAATTAATTGGAACCTCATCTGGTAACCTACCATCTCGGCACGCCTCTTAATGCTCTTGTTACTCTTGTGACTTAGCCCACTTCGCTGCCCTTATCTAAAGGTTTGGGTCTCTCACTTGTACTACTCACATTCATTGCAGCAACATTTCAATTCCTCACCTACTCTATGTCAAGTCTACTAGATAAAATCTCAAGTCTAACATCATCACCCTCATGTTGTCATTATTTAGATCATGACAATCATCTCAAATTCAAGCTTAATGTTCATTACTAAACCCGAATATCAATACAATTGCTCGCCTACTATACCATACCTCATTACTTGATCAGTTCTATAACCTTCTGAACATCATGACCCTCTCAAACAATTCATAAGCCTAGCTTAGATATATCACTTCATAAATACTCTGCTCTTTTATTCAACACATCAATTTAGTCTCCTCTAATACGATGGCACATCAACATAACCTCTATTCTAGTTAACAAACATATACTCTATCTCATCTTGACTAGCAACTCTTACTCTACCCATAAGGGAAAAGTCCTCATTACTAACTTGCTAGGTGAATGACTATAGTAACATAGTTTGTCAAAACACCATCTCCCTTACTTAGATTACTAAACTTCTTCATACTTTCCTCTAACTCTGGGCTCTTTCACTACTACTGTTCATGATCTCATAACTCATGCTACCTTTTCGGGTGAAAATCATACCCAAGCTCTAACATACATCTTAAAAAGGATCTCAGCTGAAACAAGGGTTAAGGAAAAGAGTACAACTCGCTTTTAGCTCAAACGCATGATTTACATGAATATGAGTGCATTCCTCTGAAACTGAACACTTAACTTACTCTTGGGCTTCTCTCAAGCCCCTCTAAAGTCTCTTGACTTTCTCAAGACTCTTGCTAAGGACAACTCATCGATAAAGGACTAACTCTGCTTTTCAACCACCTCTAGTATGATGGGTAGTCGAATGAATCTGAGAACACACGAGTTAGAATAGATCTCTATGACTTCGCTCTATGGCACGATTTAGAGTATGAATGAAGGGAAAATTTTCTTAAATGTTTGTAGCCCCTCAGTCATAGAAGTGGGACCCTCACAACCATAAATGAGATCCTACTTGACACGGCTTCATAGACTCCCTAGGACACTTGAACTTTGTGCTTTGATACCAAGTTTGTCACGACCCAAGACTACACCCTGGAGTGGTCGGCACTCGATGACCATTGCTGGTCTCCAAGCGAACCCTCAACCTGGCTGACTACAAGCGGAAGACTAACTTAAGCATGCAAAATCTTAAAACTGAAATAAAAGTTCATAAAACTTAAATACAAACTTTAAATACAACGAAAACTCTGTATAATAAAATTATATACACCTCGCCATAAAAGGCAACTTTAGTCATTAAAACCATTAACAAAATAAATGATACAGACTTCTCAACTACACTGACTATCTATGAAGCCTCAAACTGATAAAGATGGAAATCAGGACAAGACCCACGACATCTTGACTAAACTGAAAAGAAAATGAAATCCTCCGGAAATAAGGAGGCTCACCATAGCTAACTCGAACTCCCGGATGTATCAATGAAGCTCCTGTTGATGATCCTGAATACATGTGGCTGCATCATGAGAAGATGCAGGCCAAATGGCTCAGTACGTGGAATGTACAAGCATGTAAGGGGAATTCTAAAACATAACAGAAACTTGAAACTTAATAAAAAGGAAACATACTTACCTCTTCTCAAACTTTCTCAACTAAAGGAATACTCAGGCATACTCAAAACTACTCAAACTTACTCAACTCAGAAGTATTCAAGGATAAGATACTCAACTCAGAGATTAGATACTCAACTCAAAGATACTCAACTAAAAATACTCAGCTCTGGATACTCAACTCAATATAAAGCAACAATAAGAGATGCAATATATAGAAAACATTATAAAACAGTAAAAACAACTTAATTCGTTAAAGAAAGTGCGATAACAAACTCAACTTTCTCATATCATAAAAAGACATATCATGCTCCCTCTCAAAGTCTACTTGTGCATTGTATGAATGAAGTCCCATACCCCATTTCATACTAAGCATAACCCCTTAAGGAACCATGCAATTATTACTGTGCGAGTTTCTCTAACCGATAAACACCACTATGAGCCTAAGTGGTGATACAGCGTTTTGCCCACGCTGCCATAACTGTCCTATACTTTGCCGTCATATAGAACGCTTAAATAAGTGGATCCACTAGTCTATGCTAAAAGCATCTTAAGGAGTCATCTAAAAAGTATGATCATTTACTACCCATGATGGCTACATGGTTTATGGAGACTTGAGTTAATATGGACTCGCATCCCCATGTCAGTGCTTAATAGTACTCCAAAAATATACTTAGCTCATATGTTTGTAAAAACAAAATTCTTTCTTTGAATTGAGATAATTACTCATAACATAGCTTAAAGTCTCTCTTGTAATTGATGTTCCCTTTTCTTGCTCAAATGTGAAAACATTTATAAACTCTTTGGGAATACTTAGTTCCCTTATAGCTTTTTGAGAAATGGACTCAACTATTTACTCTTTGCTTAACTCAAAACTTAAGTCTTCAAACAAAGTTAAACCATTTGTAAAAGGCTTCCTAAAATATGGTTCATGCCGAAATTTATGAGCATGAACTACACAACTCAAGGATTCAAGGATACTTCTCATCTCATGACTGCTCGACTTATAGGGTTCATGCGGAATTATGGGGATGAACAATCAACTCAAAGACTTCATGGGTAACATGTAACAGTCCCATGATTAGAAATATAAGCTCAAAGGGGTTAGAAACTTAATACTTAAGACTTAGGACATGAAGATATGACTCGTAGGTCTACATAACATTATGGAACTCATGTATACAACTCTTCTCATTCACATACTTACTTTCTCAAAACATAGTTCAAATCGATAGGTAATCTCAAAGGATTCACAATTGAACTCAAAGGGTTACTTGAACTCTACTCTTAACTCTCTCTTGAATGTGAATTATGAATTCAAGAGTTATGGTTGATGATATGAAGGATCTCATGATGACAAAGTAGATTCTTGAATACATTCTCCTCATCCTCACTTGCTCGAGTCTTGAAACAAGTTACTAGTAAATGTAGAAGACTCCTCAAAAAGACTCTAAGGGACCTTATCAAAAAGGTTTGAAAGAACTCTTAAACTTGACTCTCAACTCTACCTTGAATTTGATTTATGAATTCAAGGTTATGATCATGTTAGGAATGATTTTAGGTGTTTAGAAGTAGCTTTTGATCAGGTTTCCAGTTATATTTTAATATTCAGATTCAGCATGTTATGTACTTGATCATTGCATTCAGTTTAGTTAATATTCAATATATTTTAGTATCTTCATCATGTTCAAATTATATCAATGCTCAGTATGCTTTATTCAGTTATATGTTTGTTCAAATTTATCCTATCATGCATTCTCAGTACCTTTCAAGTACTGACACATACTCTACACTACATCTTTTCGTGATGTAGGTTCAGGTTCTCAGCATTCAGATCACGTGTACATCAGTTCCCGATCCGTATTCATTATCATCAGTGGTGATCTATCATACTTCAAGGACAATACACATGTTTTCTATTTCAATCTTTCACTTTAGTTTTAGTTTTTACTAGAGTTAGTTGGGGCATGTCCCAGCATCTCTTGTATGTTAGAGGCTATATTTCATACATAGTTAGATTCAACTTTAGTATTTTGAGTAATAGTCCGGTATCATTAACTCTTATTCAGTATTTATATATTCAGACCAATTTTTGGGTATTCCCCATCATTCAGTTTATCTCATGTTTTAAGCTTCTGCATAGTATTTTTTGTTATGTTGTTTAAGTATGCTTATGATATGTCAGTTCAGGGTTAGTTTGGGGTCACTCGTGATTCTAGGTCCCGTGTTTACGTCAAGGGGGTAGCCTCGGGGCATGACACATTGTCATAATTTTGTCATAAATTATGCTCCTATAAATTTTGATGGGCTTCTCGTCAGTTCCTCACTAAATCATTTCTCAAATTCTTCAACAAAAATCCTTTTAGGAAAAATGCAACAACAATCACTAACAAGAAGAATTGATCACCAAGGCATCATACAAAATCCTGAAGGACTTTGGTGTTATAGGTGCACGAAATGCCGCGATTTGTTCGCTTTGATCCAATGGCTTGCTAGTCGGCAACATAAGCACAAATATTAGGGCACTTGGATAAGAGGTTCTCCTCATGAAAAGTTTTTTGTCCATCCACTGAACTCCGCGCACTCTACCATCACTTGGAAACATGAAAGTCGACCCCAACAGTGTTACGCAACCAAGGATGTTTTTACTATCCCCGTCCGAGAAATCTAGTGTTGTACGATCCTTGCAGAATGCCTGGATGCCCACGTGTGGTTTTGTACAGCCGCAACAAGCCATGGTGCTTCAGGTGCCTCGGGATGTTGCAGGTGCACCCATTGCTCCTCTGCTTATTGAAGATCAGAACGTGTTTTCCAACCATCCTAATCAATTGGTCGGGAACACCAAAATTGATGTTAAGATTAGGGGGGATCTTGACATAGATCTTAAGATACTTTAGTTTGTTGTTTTGTTTTATTGTCATGTTATGTTTGTTGGTTTGGTTTGTTTTGTTGTCGTGTTATGTTTGTTGTTTTGTTTTGTTGTCGTCGTCTTATGTTTTGCTGAAACACTTGTTCTTTATTTAAGTTTATGTGTTGATTTCATTTTATGTCTTTATTATGGTCTAATAAGAAATTAATTTTCACTACCATGGAATCATAGAAAATAAAAGTACACGAAAATATTATTCTTTGTGAAAAAACTAGATAGAGAAATAATGATTGAAGTAGATTCACTAATTATTGTGAATCATAAAGGCAAAATTAGACTCATTGTTATCACCAAAAACTGATCTTAAGTAAGTAACTAGTTAGGATGATATCTTACTTTTCCATAGAAAGAAAATAAAAAATTGATATGCAATGACCATATATAGGGTGTGTTTGGTATGAAGGAAAATGTTTTATTAGAAAATGTATTATTGGAAAACAAGTCGATTTCTAACATATTTTCTCATGTTTGGTTGGTGAGTAGAAAATATTTTTTTAATGTTTGGTTGGTGAATGAAAAATATTTTTTAGAATATATCTTCTATTTTGTCTTGAGACTAAAAAATACTCTTTAGGAAAATAATTTCTGATCCGGAAATAAACCCAGGTAAATAATCTCGGACCCAACGCCGACACCCAAACTAGGAGAAGACCTCGATGACCGTTCCAAAATCCGACCCTGAGATCTGACCCAAGATCTAAACCAGGAAATGTTTTTTCAAAAACAAATTTCTTAAAAAAAATTAGCAGGGTCGCGAGGTGGCGGTGGCATATAAATGAAATCTTTTAAAATTTGAAATATTGTATTTTTTTTTAAAAAATTGATGGGGTGGCGTGGGGGTGGGTGTGGGGGGGCATGGCATAAAAATGAATTTTTTTTAAATTCGAAATATTTTTGAAACAAAATTCTTAAATTTTTTTGTTTACGGGAATGGATTGGGTAGGGGTGGGATGGTGTCAAAAATAAAATATTTTTAAATTTGAATATTTCCCAATTTTTTTTAAAAAAAATTATTGACAGGGGTCGTGGGGGAGGGATGGCTTGGGTGGTGGTGAGGTGGCGTAAAAAAAAATTGAAATATTTTTCAAAAGCTATTTGGGGGGGTGTTCGGGGTGGTAGGGGTTGGGTTAGGTAAAAAAATATTAAATTTTGAAATATTTAGCAAAAATAGTTTTAATTTTTTTTGTTTGGGGTGGGGTGCGGGGATATCATCAAGGGCTCAAACGTATAATACAACAAAGAGGTATCGTTAAGGACCCACAAATAAAATAGAACATATGGGCATCATCAATGACCCATAAATATACTATATTAGAGGGCACCACTAAGGGTTCGTAAATATAATACCACATATGGTCTTCTTTAAGGTCCCATATATATACTACGTCTTATCTCTCATTTACTTAGATAACTCATTTCCAAACTCTATAAATAAATTAATCAACGACTTTCTCTTTCATGATTATTATAACCTTAATTATATATATCTCCATAATTAGGCTCAAGAACGATCATAAATAGAGCCTCGTTATTTCTTGATATATTTGCTCAATTCAACTTCCACACTCGAGCAAGAGTTGAGTCTCGACTAGACTCAACTCAATATTATATTATTCATCAATTCTATTTTTTGTTACTTCTAAACTCGTGCATGAATAAGGATTCAACATATTTCTTGTCAATGATAATTATAAACAATCTAGCTCATAGTGTATTATATATACAATGCATTCTCACGTGAATGCATGGCCTGTAACACCTTTATTCATTAGGAATATTCGTCCTCAAATTGAAATAATTGCATGAGGGGAATTAAGGCTAGGAATGCTTCTAAAATTTTGATGGCGTTTCCTTGGTATATGGCCATACCAAATCTGAAAATCAACTAAAACCAACCTACACGTGGCAATGCTTAACATAACAATAAAGCTATTATTGAAAAATTCTAAGTAACCACCTTATGAAACAAATTACAACTTAAGAGGGGGACCTTAACCTAACCTAAATAGAATAGTAAACGACATATAAGCATCCCAATAACGTAGAATTTTTATTATAATCAATTCGACCAACTTTGGCACAAAATCCTTGCCTCCAATCCACAAGACACATTCAGAATTAAGGATAACCTCATTGGCTGTCCCTTTCATCACCTTGTCTCGAATGATACATAGTTTCTCATCACCAAGTGTTCACGAATCTACTCAACTATGGAAGAACGAGCCTCAGTGAAAGCAATCAAACTACTCATCTTCTCATATTTCTACTAATTGACGAGACTAATGGATGTTCTCTGAATATCTCTAGAAAATAGTTTCTCATCAACACTAATAGCGGCAAGACTCCCCATGATAGAAGTCTTCCTACTCAAAGCATCGACCATAATGCTGGCCTTCCCTGGATGATAGAAGATAGTGATGTAATAGTCCTTCGGTAGTTCGATCCATTTCTACTACCTAAAATTCAGATCCTTCAAAAATGTACTAAAGGCTCTGATGATTTGTGAAAACATCACAATGAACTCCATAGAGATAATTATGCCATAGCTTAAGCATAAATACTACGACTGCCAATTCTAAATCACAGGTAGGATAGTTCTTCTAATGGGTCTTCAATTGCCTAGAAGCATAGGCAATCACCTTACACTTCTACATCAGAACGCCACCTAATCCAACTCAATAAGTATCGCAATAAACACCGAAGTCCAAACCCTCTCCTCTTAAATTCACTTTAATTCGGAATGTAAATTAAGACATCTGATTTGAACATGTTATAATTCTCAAAGGTGAATGGATTTTATAGAAGCGAAATACAAAGGAGAGAATGTAGTCACAACATTAGATTTACTTGGGTAGTAGAGGATACTAATGTCATAATCTTTGAGAACCTCTAACCATCTCCTTTGTTTGAGATTATGCTCCTTCTGAATGAAAACATATTGGAGACTCTTATGGTTGATGAACACATCCACGTGAACAACATAGAGATAGTGACACCATATTTTGGGACGAAATGACTACTGCCAAACTCGAGATCATGAGTAGGGTAGTGCTTCCTCGTGAATCTTCTACTATCTTGAGGAATAGGCTATAACCTTACCATTTTTCATTAATAAACAACCAAGTCCAACTCTGGATGCATCACAATAAATAACAAAGCCTTTTGTATCCTCTGGTAGGGTCAACACTGGAGTAGTAGTCATTCGAGTTTTCAATTCATAAAAGCCTTTCTCAGAAGCTTCAGACCATTGAAACTTAGCCATTTTATGAGTCAACTTAGTCAACGGGGATAAAATTGATGAAAAACTCTTGACGAACCTTCTGTAATAACCAGCAAACCCCAAGAAACACTTTATATCATTTGCAGATGTGGGCCTGGGTAAGTTCTGCACTGCTTCAATCTTTTGAGTGTCAACTCAAATCCCTTTGCCAAATACAATGCGGCTTAAGAATACCACAGACTCAAGAAAAAACCCACACTTAGAAAATTTGTCATACAATTCTCGATCTTTGAGAGTATAGAGGACTATTCTAAGATGACAAGCATGATCCTTTGTATTCCTTGAATAAATCAGTATGTCATCAATAAATACAATACCAAACATGTCAAGATATGGCTTAAACACTTTATTCGTAAGATCCATGAAAACTGCAACAGTATTGGTCAAGCCTAAAGACATCACAAAAAACTCATAGTGACCATAACAAGTCCTGAATGCTATTTTCGGCATGTCACTTTCTCTTACTCTCAATTGATGATAGCCATATCCGAGGTCTATCTTATATAAGGAGGTGGCACCGTAAAGTTGGTTGAAGAGTTTATCAATTCTCGGAAATGGATACTTATTCTCTATGGTGACCTTGTTCAATTGGTGGTAATCGATAAATTATCTAAGGGAACCATTCTTCTTACTAACGAACAAGACCAGAGCACCCTAAAGTGAGATACTAGGTCGTATGAAACACTTATCAGGAAGATCTCTCAACTTCTCTTTTAACTCAGCTAGAGACATTCTATATTGTGGAATAGAGAGAGGTTGAGTATCTGGAAGAATGTCTATGCCGCCGTTTATTTCTCTCAAAGAAGGAACTCTGGTATGATCATCTGCAAAGACCTTGGGAAATTCACTCATGAGTGGAACTGACTTAATAAGTGGTGTCTCAACACTAGATTCATTAACTCAAACTAAGTGATAGATGCACCCCTTAGAGACTAACTTTCTGGCCTTTTGGTATGAAATGAAATGACCTTTAGGCACTGTTGAACCAATCCTCCACTCTAAAACTAGTTTATTGGGAAACTGAAGCTTGACTACTCGAGTTCTACAATCGATTGAGGCATAACACGCATGAAGTCAGACCATACCAAGAATAATATCAAAGTCCACCATGTCTCGACTAAGTCACCCCTGTTGTCCTTGTGATTTACAATGATGGTACAATCATGATAGATTTTTTTCTGTTAGAATATACTAACCAACAAGTGTGGAGACACTAAAAGACTCGAGAAGTTGTTCGACAGAAATGTTGAACCTCTTGGCTACATAGGGAGTCACAAAAGACAAACTCGTACTTGGATCAACTAAGGCATAAACATCAAAAGTGAATACTTTAAGCATACCAATGGCAACATCTAGAAAGTTCTCCTGATCCTGGTTACTAGGTATAGCATACAAAATGTTTTCTCCTCCGCCTATCCCTAAAGTCGCAAATCTCGGAGAAGCTGTCTATCGGGGCCCCTAAAGAAAATTGGTCTCTGTTTCCTCCATTACCCTACTTGTTCTTAGGGAACTCTATCATAAAGTGACTCATATGATCACACTTGAAGAACCCCTTTGAGCCATCATGACATGTTTCTAGGGGTTTCCTACCATACTTGGTACATGTGCGGGTCCAAGTTACCCATTGTTCCACACTACCCTAAGACTGAGTAGGTCGAACTCTGAAATTATGAGAATTCTAGTTCCTGAAATCATTCATGCTCTTTGGTGCAGGCTCACTAGCGGACGATGGAGTAGTTCCGGGTGACCTTTGCTGAAAAGAGGACCGATTTACATTTCCAGTCTTCTGCTGGCCGGACTCATGAGTTGTTGTCTTAGCGCTCTTACTGCAGAACTCTTCCATGTCTTTCTGCTTACGGAAAAGGGTCAAAATTGCCCTTGAACTATGCGAAATAGACCACTTATACCCTCCATTACATTTTGGGGATCAAAAATACCCCCGCAGTTATCCCAGGAGAGCACAAATACCCTCAAGAGTTAACACCCTAATTTTTTAGTGACGTGGCAAGCCACATGGGAGTAATCCCTCCACCTAAGCATTGCCAACTAAGATTCATCTCAAAATATTGCCACTAAAGGTTATGAGTGATTTTTAGTGGCGACTAAGGCTCCAACAACCATTCGCTAGTAAAACCTATTTTTTCAACAAAAAAAAAGTGATAATTAATTTTCGATTGCGACCTAATTTTCTAAAATAAATAACTTGCAATATCCATATTAAAAACATCCAATATTATTACGAAAAATAATCAAAATTACTTCTCGATTCAAATCTCCTACTATATAATGCATCATT
>JAJOON010033471.1:0-13198 GCA_029582645.1 Solanum megistacrolobum | reverse complement strand
AAACTTTTAAACCAAATTAGAAAACCTACCCTCCCTTCCACCTCAAACACCCAGATCCCTTTTTCCTTACCCATCGCCTCCCCTCTCTCTTCTTTATCTCATTTTCTTGTTTAATTTGATTTTTTTTTATGTAGAATGTTTTGTTAATTAACTTTTTCTTTTTGTAGGTTTTTTATATTCAAGGTATGTTCATATCTTCTTATTTACAATTTTGAATTTATGTTTCACTTATTTGACTTCAAATTTTGGGTTTAGATTATTTCAGATCTTTTAAAAAATATTACATCTTATTTATGAGCAGATCGTGAAGATTTTAAAGTTTGAATAGTGTTGAAATGAGTCATAATTCGCAGACCGCAAAAAATGTCACAATTAAGGTGAAGATTCTTTTAAGAAGTAAAAGTTTATAGATTTGTTTTTTTTTTCTTGCATTTTTTTTGTTTGTATCTGTCAAATTTTTTAGTTAATGATATATATAAATAAATTTGTTTTCTTCTTGAAATATTATATATACACACACTCTCATCTATAATTGGTTGGTAATGATTTTTGGTGCTAAAATACTCATCATTTTGACAGGTATATCAATGGAGTTAAAGCATATAAATGACAAGATCGGTATTAATCAAGCTAAGATTCAATTGAACGTTGTGGAAGGAGAAATAAGAGAAGACTATACCGCTTTGTACTCAAACAAGATAGTGTATTACAAGAGTTGTTTATAATTATAAATATTTTTAAAATTGTAAATTGTAATTCTATGTAATTTGGGAAGTGTTTTGAAATCTTAAAAATTAATTCATAGCTACATTATGCAGCTCTTGGAACTAATAAAGCTTGCGAAAAAATCTGTAATAATAATAGAATTATATATTGAATGCAACAATTTTTTTATATATATATCACGTAAAAAGAGCATGTATATAAATTTTGACTTTCCGCAAATGGATTTATAGCTAAAATTCTATATTTTTCATGGCTAAAGATATGAATTTTTAGCTATAATACGAAATACTTGTGGCAAATACTTCATGTTATAGCCATGAATTTTATTAGTCATAACTAAATACGAGTACTACTGCCACGAGACTAAGCTATAGAAATAGCTACAAAATTCTGTTTACATGGCAACCAAATTAAATATGTTGCTACAATGTAATAGCTTTGTGGCTGCATCTAACAAGATAACTATAAATCATTTTTGTCGTGGCAAAAGAATAAAGTTATTTGCTACATATATATTTTGCGTGGCAAGAACTTTTTATCAGTACAACTACAACTCAAAAATTTTGTAGCAATAGATATTAGTTCTCAGCCATGAACCATGTAAAGTTTGTAGCTAACTTTTAGCCACGCTACATTTTGCTACAAATGCTACGGATGAAAATATTGTAGCTAAAGTGTTTAGCCATGGAATTTTTCATATTTAGCTATAGCTAACTTTGCAGCAATATATGATTTTTTTTGTAGTGTAGGAAGAGCAAGGACGCTAATGAGTATTGATATATCGTGAGTTTACGGTATTTCTAATACATTTCACTTACAAGTTGTGTGTGTCTAGGGCCTTTTTGTATTGGTTTTTATGTGTTTTTATCATATTTTGCAGGAAAGATGTTCAGGCGCGTAAATAAAGAGACAGCTGAAAGAAATGCAGAAAAGGGCATCTACGGAGGTGATCTACGGACCATAGGTCCATTGACACTCCGTAGATGGTGGTCGTAGATCAGCAAGCAAGGCATGGAAGGCAAATCAGGGAAATCTGACCAAGTGTGGAACCACGGTGGCCATTGACGGTCCGTAGATGGATCTACGGACCGTACTGTTGATCCGTAGATTAATACTGCGAGGGTTCCAGTACCTAATATTTGAAAAATTCTAAGTATGGAGCTACAGAGAGGGATTGATGGGCCGTAGATTGATCTCGGTCCGTACTGCAACTCCGTCGTTTGCTTCATAGAAGCTAATTTTTGGAAGCTGAAAAATTTTCTAGGTCCTGGCTAACAGAAGAGACTCACGGACCGTATATCCATTGACGGTCCATGAGTCAGTTTCGTAGAATGAAGATGCGTGCCTGAACAAGCTTTCCTTATTTTGTTTCCCTTTTAATTTAGGACTTCTTTTCTATAAATAGGGCATGTAAACCTCGTTTTTTAGGGTTAGAGATTATTATTTTATTCTAGTTCTTGACTTGGGAGATTTACTTGCAACTTTAGCAATTCATAATATCCTAAGTTTGTTTTGAAGATTTTGGTGTTGCAATTCAAGTTGAATTTCTGGGTTTATTATTCTTCTTACGTAAGTTCATAAATCTTTTATCTAAAACAATGAATTGTGTTCATATGATTATGCGTAACTAAACCCCACAACTAGGGTTGTGGGAACCATGAGCGATTAACAAAGTATGAATAGTAAATAAACAATTCTTAAATAGTGTTTTGCATGCATTGATAATTCTTTCGTTTAAAAGTCTTTTTAACGAGTGCACGCATTAGAAATCGCCTTGTTGCTACTTGCCGGACCAAGGAGGTAATCAACAAGAAAAAAATTATCAACATAGATTTAGTGTGATACTATCTAATAGGCTATTGTCGATTGGTGCGAAGTAATAACTAAGCCAAACATTGATTATGACGTCTAATATGTGGTAAAGGTAAGGGTTAGTTAATCATACACACATAGCCGGACCACGGTGCGGGGTGAAATTCTCTAGATGCCGGACCAAGGATTTAGAGATACCTAACTTATCACTTTTCATGTAGTACACTAGGAAAGGATTGCTATTACTAGGATTACTGCGTTATGAGCTTGTGAGGAACACGTATACCCTAGTTATTTCTCTCATCTTGATAATAACCAAAATTGACTTTTGATTACTGATTATTTATTGAATTCTTACAATTTGTTTCACAAAACCCCCCTTTTTTATTACTTTTTTCCGGAAGTAATTTGACTAATTGAATATAATTGTTGGTTAAAGTAAAGTCTAAACCATTTTACTCATGGGATCGACCCCAACCTACAGGTTGGATTATTTGCTTGATAACGATCGCTTATGCTTCTTTAGGGAGGTATAATTTGAGCATATCAAATTTTGGCGCCGCTATCAGGGAAATTTGGCTTTTAGATTTAGTTTAACTACATTACTAAACGTTAGTCAAATATTTCCTAATTTTACTTTTTCTTTTTCTTTTTGTCTCTCTCAGGTTCTAACTCTAGTGTATGCCAAGTACACAGAGCTAGGGAGAACCACTTACTCCTTACGACCCAAAGTTGAACCGAACTTTGCGAAGAATGAACAATCAAGGAGTTCAAGTTAATCCGGAGACAATCTAGGTGATGAAGTTGAGTTGCAACCCCCGAGGGTGGTTGGGGGAGACAACCAGGTCTAGCGGAAAATCAATTGGGAGATGCAGTGAGGGTGCATGGCCCACCAGGCCCTCGACCGCATGACAACTATAAGGGTAACGTAAACATTGCTGACTCAGATGGACCTCTTGTCCTACCCGTTTTACCTCCGAGACATAGATTTGTAGTGACCAGTAGCTTGATGCAGATGCTTACAGCGAGGGGCTTATTCTCGGGTTCACCTTCGAAAGACCCACATGCTCACATAGCCAAGCTAAGGGCGGTTTGCAAGAGCTGTGTGGGTCGACCAGACTTGGACATGGATGTCATCGGATTGCGAGTGTTCCCTCTATCACTGACAGGCGATGCTGCTGTATGGTTCACTAAGATTCCTTATAACTCATTATATACATGGGACCAACTGACGGATGTGTTTTTAGCAAGATATTATCCAGTGTCCAAGAAGCTCAATCACAAAGATAAGGTCAATAATTTTGTAGCATTACTTGGAGAGTCTGTGAGTAGCTCTTGGGATAGATTCACTGCATTTGTAAGAGGTGTTCCGAATCATCGTATTAATGATGAGTCGCTGGAGGAATATTTCTATCGAGGTCAGGATGACAACAATAAAGCAGTGCTTGATACTATTGCTGGAGGATCATATGGTGAGTGCAGATATGCGCAGATTGCAGAAAAATTGGAGAAGATCTCTCGCAACAATAAAGCATGGAGCACTAGGAGGTCAGATACTGGGAGAAACACATTTGCCGTGAGGAGATGGCTCAGATGAGGACCGAGTTGGGGTTGCTATTGAAGCATGTGAGTGGAGGTGCAGAGAAGGTAAATTGCTGTGAATTACTTTAATAGAACGCCACCACCAGTTGAAGAGTGTTAATATGAAGAGGATACTTATGCGGTGAATGATCAGATGGGGGGTTTCCGACCAAACGCCCAAGGATCCAAGACGGAAAATTCGCGCCAAGGTCAAGGAAACCAAGGTCGGAACTATAGAAAATACAACTAAGAGGGTCAATATGTCCGGGATGGGAACTTCAATCGCGATAACAACTACAACCGAAACAACTATGGCAACAGAAATGATCGGGTTAGACCTTATGTTCCCCCTTAAAATCGGGAATCTGGTACTAGGGAAGCTAGAGGCAATATGACGCGTATTGAAGATATGATGCATAAGATGATGAAAAGGTTTGATGCAACTGATGAGAATGTGAAGGAGATGAGAAACGACTTGTCTGGTATTGGTCAAAAGGTTGATGCCCATGCAGTGTCAATAAAGCATCTAGAGCAGCAGATGAATCAGTTGTCTACTACAGTGAACCCATGTCAACCTGGCACTCTTCCTAGCAACACCATTCAGAATCCAAAGAATGATGGTCATTGTATGGCCGTTACTACTCGAGGGGGTAAGCAAACCATAGATCCACCTATGCCGTCTATGGTGGATGTTGAGATTAGAAAAGAAGATGATGTGGTAGAGGTTAGAGAAGAGTCTGAGACTGCGACAGAGAAAGAAACGGAGATATCTCAGAAAGTGGTCCCTATACCTAGACCTCCACCACCTTTTCCACAGAGGTTAGTGAAGAAGACTGAAGATGGTAAATATCACAGGTTTATTACTATGTTGAAGCAGCTTTCCATCAATGTTCCTTTGATTGAAGCTTTGGAGTATATGCCTGGGTATGCGAAGTTTATGAAAGATATGGCGACTAAGAAAAGGTCTGTGAGTTTTGAAGATGATGATAGATTGCAGCATTGTAGCGTTATTGCTACAATATCTCTTGTGCAGAAGAAGGAAGACCCTGGTGCTTTCACAATCCCATGTACTATAGGGTTGTTACACTTTACTAAAGCATTGTGTGATCTTGGTGCTAGCATCAACCTCATGCCATTGTTTATTTATAAGAAGTTAGGTCTAGGGGATCCAAAGCCTACTACGATACGGCTACTTATGGCCGATCGTACCATGAAAAGGCCCATTGGTGTACTCCATGATGTGCTAGTAACAGTGGAGTCGTTCATCTCTCCAGCGGATTTTGTGATTCTTGACTGTGAGGTTGATTTTGATGTTTCCGTCATCCTTGGGAGACCATTCCTTGCCACAGGTCGTGCATTGGTTGATATGGAGAAGGGACAGATGAAGTTCAGACTGAACAATAAAGAAACAACTTTCAATATTTGTAGGTCCATGAAGCAGAGTGGTGAGCTCCAAACGGTATCTGCTATAACTTACAGGGTTGAGAGTGGAGCAGAAGTGCAAATTGAAGAGCGACTCAGTGTTGGGGCACTAGCAGCAGTTATGATGAATTTCGATAGTGATGGTATTGAAGAGTACGATGAGTTGGTAGTTGCACTCAATATGTGTGAATATTGGTCAAAACAAAAGAAGTATGAGTTAGACATGAAGAATCGTGTGTCCCCACCAGCGAGACCATCTATTGTGGAGGCACCAAAATTGGAGCTTAAGGCTCTACCACCACATTTGAAGTATGTATTCTTGGGCAGAGACAACACTTTGCCGGTCATCATTGCAGCAAATCTATTGGGTGGACTATTGCGGATATTATTGGGATTCCTCCCGGTATTTGTTCCCACAAAATACAACTAATGCCAGATCACAAACCTAGTATTGAGCACTAAACAAGATTAAATCCACCTATGCAAGAGGTAGTTAAAAAGGAGATTATCAAGTGGTTGGATGCTGGATTTATCTATCCCATTGCAAATCGTAGTTGGGTATGCCATGTTCAATGTGTGCCCAAGAAAGGTGGGAATACTGTGATTCCTAATAAGAGAAACGAGTTTGTTTCGATGCAGCCCGTGACTGGATGGAGAGTCTGCATGGACTACCGGAAGCTAAATGCTTGGACAGAAAGACCATTTCCCTATGCCATTCATGGATCAAATGTTGGATATACTTGCTGGTAAGGGTTGGTATTGTTTTCTTGATGGTTATTCGGGCTACAATCAGATTTCTATAGCTCCAGAGGACCAAGAGAAGACCACCCTCATTTGCCCTTATGGGACTTTCGCCTTCAAACGGATGCCTTTTGGGTTGTGCAATGTTCCAGCGACCTTCCAGCATTGTATGATGTTGATATTCTCTGATATAGTGGAGGACATTATTGAGGTATTTATGGATGATTTCTCTGTGGTAGGGGACTCTTTTGATCGATGTCTGAATCATTTGGCTGAGGTACTTAAAAGGTGTGAAGATTGCAACCTGGTGCTGAATTGGGAAAAATGCGACTTTATGGTGAAAGAAGGGATAGTTCTAGGTCATAGAATATCTCAAAAGGTCATTGAGGTAGATAAAGCAAAAGTTGAAGTAATAGAAAAACTTCCCCCACCTATCTCTGTAAAAGGTGTGAGGAGTTTTCTTGGGCATGCAGGTTTTTACAGGAGATTTATCAAAGATTTCTCAAAAATTGCACATCCTTTGTGCAAACTAATCGAGAAGGAGTGTAGGTTCTATTTTGATGATGCTTATGTTAGAGCATTTGGAAAGTTGAAAGAGAAGTTAGTTACTGCCCCTATCATTATTTCACCGGATTGGGGACAACTGTTTGAGGTAATGTGTGATGCAAGTGGCGTGGCGCTTGGTGTGGTATTGAGACAGAGGAGAGAAAATTTTTTTCACCCTATTTACTATGCTAGCAAGGCTCTAAATGAGGCCCAGAAGAATTATACTATGACTGAACAAGAGCTTCTTGTAGTGGTTTTCGCATTTGAGAAATTTCGAACCTACTTGCTTGGTACCAAGGTCATAGTACACACTGACCACTTTACATTAAGATATTTGATGGCAAAGAAGGATGCAAAGCCGAGGTTGATTAGATGGGTATTATTGCTGCAAGAGTTTGATTTTGTGGTAAAAGATAGAAAGGGACCGAAAATCAAGTTGCTGATCACTTGTCCAAATTAGAGGAAGCGGCTATGCTAAAGCTTAGTGATAGGGCTGAAATTAATGATGCTTTTCCAGATGAACAGGTATTGGCTGCTTCTCATGATCTGATTCCTTAGTTCGCAGACTTTGCTAATTATTTGGCAAGCGATATTGTGCCCCTGGATTTGTCTTTTCACCAAAGAGAGAGGTTTATGCATGATGTGAATAAATTCTTTTGGGATGAGCCTTACTTGTATCGTAGTTGTGCTGATGGAATTATTCGTCGCTGTGTGCCCGAAATTGAGATGTTGAGTGTACTTGAAACATGTCATTCATTGCCTGTTGGTGGGCACCATAGTGGTATTCGAACTGCACATAAGATTTTGCAGTATGGGTACTACTGGCCTACTATCCACCAAGATGCTCATGATTTCGCCAAGTCTTGTGATCGTTGCCAAAGAGAAGGAGGGATTTCGAAGAGGCAAGAGCTTCCTATGAATCTTATATTGGTGATAGAATTGTTTGACGTATGGGGCATTGATTTTATGGGTCCATTTGTGAGTTCACATAGGATGAAGTATATTCTTGTTGCGGTTGATTATGTATCAAAGTGGGTAGAAGCAGTTACGCTCCCCAACAATGAAGGTAAAAGTGTCACCGCATTCTTGAAAAAAATATCTTCTCCAGATTTGGTACACCGAGGGCGGTTATCAGCGGTGGAGGTTCCCACTTTTGTAATAAGTTGTTCAAGGCACTACTTGAGAAATATGGTGTCCGCCACAATGTAGCCACTCCTTATCATCTGCAGACTAGTGGGCAAGTTGAAGTGTCCAATAGAGAGATCAAACATATTTTGGCGAAGACTGTGAATGCTAATAGAACAGATTTGTCAAGGAAGTTTGATGATGCTCTGTGGGCCTATCGCACTGCATACAAGACTCCCATAGGTATGTCTCCGTACCAACTAGTATATGGGAAATCTTGCCATTTACTGATAGAGCTAGAGCATACGTCTTTGTGCCCGATGAAGAAGCTAAATTTGGATTGGGGCGCCGCATCTAATCAAAGAATGAATGACTTGAATATGCTTGATGAGTTTCGCCTAAAAACTTATGAAAGTTCAGCCTTGTACAAAGAAAATATTAAGAGGTATCATGATCAAAGAATCAAAAAGCGGGAATATGCTATGGGTGATCTTGTGATTCTATTCAACTCTAGGTTGTGCTTGTTTTTGGGCAAATTCAAATCCAAATGGACCAGGCCATTTTTGCTCACAAAAGTGCTTCCCCATGGAGCAGTTGAGCTTGAGAACAGTGACGGCACAAGGTTCACGGTTAACGGGCAAAGGATCAAGATCTATTTGGGAAACGCAAAAAGTGTGCAAGAGGTTGTGGAGGCCTATCATCTTGATGAAGTCTGAGTAATCAAGAGGCATGCGTCGTGCCACGATGTTAAATCAAGCACTGCTTGGGAGGCAACCCAAGATGTACAATCTAGCCAACGATAGGTTTTTTTTTTAACATCTAGTAGTTTTTGTGTTTAGTTGATTCTCAGTGTAAATTTAGATAGGTGTTTTAGTTTTTTTTGTTGGCTAGAATTAGCATAGGGTCCGTGTCTAAAAAGTGCCTAGAAAATGTAAAAAGAATAGCCAAATGGTTGCTACATGTGCAGGTACGCTATGAAAATTCTACAGAAAATGGTCTGGTGCAGAGGTCTACGGATCCCATCGACGGTCCATCGATCCATCCACGGACCGTGGATGGTGTTCGTAGATCCCAGGTAAGTCCCTAAACTTTTCCAAGTGTAAGAGTGATCTACGGTCCCAATCTACGGACTGTAGACGGGGTCTCGTGTGTCCAAATCCCTAATGCTGCCTGACCTGACCCGGACCCCTCCTATTTAAAATCCCCCAATTTTAAATCATTCCACTTCCCTCTTCTGACAGCGGTTAGAACGGCAATGACTCTATCTTTCTCCTTTGATTCCGGTGAAAACCTTTCCCGGATTACTGAACTGCTTTTTTATTGTACTCGCATTTACTCCCAAACCGTTTCATAACTTCCCAAACTCCTTAAATCACTCAATAATCACTCTATCACTCCCCAATTTATCTTCTCTTCCTTTTCCCTAAACTCCTAAATTCCCTTTCCACTCAAAAAAAAATCCCCACAAGGTCCGGTGTATGGGTTCAGCGAAACTATGCGGTTAGTGTGGTCTCGAAAAGCTTAGTGTCATCACGCAATTACCCCACTCCTTGTTGCTTGTAAGGTAATAGACTTTCTCCTCACTTTGAATTTTGATTCATTGATAGATTATCGAAAGTCAGGGACTGGGTCTTGACCTTGGGTAATTGTTAGATGAAATTCCATTCTAAAATTGGAAGTTACAATACCCTTGGAACGATAGTTAGTGATTGTGTTGCCTTGTCGTACGAGATTATATGTCTAAATGTAAGTTTCGACTTAGGGCTCCATAGTTTGTCTTCAAGACTTGTTAAAATGATCAATCGAAATCCTGAGAATGACAAACTAGCATGATTAAATGTTGAAATGCATGGTTAGATTAGGATGCCGTTGAAAATGGTCAGATAGGTGGGCTTGAAATTTAACCATGTCTGAAACTTGGCACAGATCCCATCTACGAGACCCCATCTACGGATCGTAGATCAATCTACAGACCGTAGATCAGGTCTGTGGTTTCCATCTGCGACCAATATTGTTGGTCCTCTGATCCACGGAAGGGTTCCACAGACCATAGATCAGTCTACGAACCATAGGTCCCCTCCGTGGATGACCACTGTAGCCACTGTCTGAAAAAAAATTTGGTCTTTGTTACTGTTCGTTTTTAGTTCTAAAATTTATTCAAGTGTGTTTATAGTTAGTTTTGGCATTAATATCTCTTCCACAGGTACCATGGCACCAAGAAGCTAGTCACCTACTCAAAACAGGGCAAGTCAAAATCTGTTGCTCCTAGCTTCAGGTTAATCGATGAGGACATGGACACCGAAAAAGATCTAGAATACGTTCCTCCCAACACAAGGACTTCTCCCACTGCAGCCCGAGCCACCAGAGTCAACCCCTGGAAGGTGATTCTCGACGTAGTCACTATCTCCTAGTCTGATGAGGAGCACACATTGATCGGGTCACCGACTAGGGCTGCTTTCTGGATCCGAGTCTGCTCATGCTTCTGGTAGTTAAGAGTTTAGCTACTGGGTCTACGTCTGGCTCCGAGTCTGCTCATGGTTCTAGCTCTGAGTCTAGCCAAGCTTTAGGGTCTACGTCTAATTTAGAGTCAGCCACAGGGTCCGGCCATAATGAACAAGCAGCCTCGTCTGATGAGGCCACTAGCTCAGAGTCAGTACCCATACCAAGGAATCAGAACCCTACTCTAGTGGCCGGTGAGCCGAACAGATGGTGTGTTGAGGGCCAATGACAAATCTATCGGGATGCCAAGATGATTAATAACAAAGAGAAGATGGCCCGACTTGCTACAGAGGAGCGCAGAGTCCTCACAGGGAGCTTGCACACTATCCCGACATCCACCTACTTTTTAACCTTCACAAGTGTGACTAGATGGCTCGAGACCCAGGGACTTATAGTGAAGAGATTGTACGGGAGTTCTACGCCTGCTATGCCGCCACTCTCCATGGTTCGATCTCCAAGAAATCAAAGCCCATAGCCTAGGACCCTCTCACTTCCACCATGATCCGAGGCTGTCCGGTGGACATATCATATGCCACCATCAGTCGTTTTCTCTAAGGTCCTACCACGGGTTATTTTTGGTCACTAAACACAACGGAGTTTGATTACAGATGGGACATCGTTCGGAGTGGTGCTTTCCAGAGGAACGCTGAGCAGCGAGAGGCTGTTATACTGTGGTTAGCTAAATACAGTGCTGCAGATGGTGAGCGTGCAGAGTGGGTCGCCACACCACGGTTGGGTATCCGAAAGGTCACATTAAATTTTGTGGCCAAGTTCTTCTGGTTGTTGGTGCGTAACAGGGTGTCGCCTACCAAAGCTAACAACTAACTCACATGGGACAGAGCGATCATGGTTGCAGCATTGGTCACAGGAGTGAAGATTGACTTTGCCCGCATGTTACTGACAGAGATTCACGAGAGGGGATTCAAGACCTCCACTACTTACCCCTTTCCATGTTTGATTTTCTAATTGTGCAGGGACTCTGGAGTGCCGATCTGTCATTGTGATAGGTTAATCCACCCTACAGGGACTTTGGATATAGGCCTCATTAGAGATGAGGCAAATGTGGCGGCACCTCGCAGAGAGCCCCAGGTTGAGGTACCTCCCTTGGGCACAGATCTTGCAGACACGGTGGGGCAGGCACAGGGAGGTGACCCCATTATACCAGATCACACCGAAACTATCCCGGCCTCTTCTTACCAGGCTGCTAGTAGGGCTCCTAGCTCATCCTGGTCCACACCACCATTAGGAGCTGCTATTGTCCCGTTGGCCAGAGTACAGAAATTAGAGGCTCAGATGGCCATACTACTGCATCACATCCAACCTTGGATGCAAAAGTCGATAGCCGAGTCCGAGCCAGAATGGAGCGAAGGATGGAGGGCATGATGGACCGAAAGATCCAAGCCGTTAATAAGAATTTCGATGCCTTTGATGCCATTCTTTCCACCCCTACAGATGAGCCTCAGGCTGCACCTAATGCGTTGACTAATGATACGGTGCTGGATTCTTTATTCAATGGGACCTCCGAGGAGGGGCCTGAGCCTACACATACCAAAGGTAATAGGCACCGTTCTAATCGCACTGAGGAGGAAAAAGCTCAAAAGAGACAGCGAAGGTAGGAGAAAGAGGCTAGGAAGGCTTCGATTTTGGATGAAGAGTTGCGCCAACAGAAGGTGCGTGATAGTATTACAGGGGCATCTAGTTCTGCCCCAGTTGTAGAGGTCCCGCATGTCGTGAGGGGCATTGTGAGCACCACTGATTGTGCGGTTGGAGTGACCGAGAGCACTACTGAAGGTGCTATGATAGTTGATGTGGGCACTACTGAGGGTGACCCAAGTATGGTTCCAGCGGGCTATGGGAAACTGGACCCACCCGATTGTTTTTGATTCTTCGGCACTATGCGCCACAGGTTTGCTTTACCCAATCAATTATCTTTAACTGCATTTGTATGCATTGGGGACAATCACATCTATTTTTGTTGGGGTTGGGGTAAATGAATTGTGACTGATAGGGTGAAGTCTGAGTAACCCAACTCATAAATCCTCTCTTTGGGGTTTTCTTGCCTGTGTTCTTTTTCCCCAAGAAACTGTTTAATTTATGTTGAACCGGCATGTATTAGGATCGTATGTATAGAAGCATAAAAAAAAAGAAAAAAAAAGAATGAAGCATGATGGCTTATAAAAATAATTGACACCCATCCAAATTTTGTTATGTGTGCTAGAATTTGTAGGCTAAGATAAGTGGAATGTGTTGGCTCTGAGTATGACATGATAATGAATCAACTTGATTGCATGACTTAAGCTGAAACTAGAACTGGGTAATCTGATAATCTAATAATGAAACTATGTGCCAAGAGTGTGTGAGAATAGTTGATTGTTCAAACAGTTTTTGTGCAAAACTAGAACTTGCCCGGTTAATCCTGCTAAGACAATTCACTCTAGAGGCTAGGAGGTGATCATATGCCCTTGTTCTGATAAGTCCACAACTTGCCTAAATGAAAGATCCAACCAAATGAAATAAATGCTCTCTTTGATTGTAGCGACCCTAAAAATAGATAGGTGAAACTAGAGCCTAACGTATGAATTTTTAAAGTTTAAGCATAAATTGGAGTTATGAAATTTTCCAAAATAAAAATTGGACCTTGCCTTAGGTTTATTTGGTAGGTCCATGTAGGCAAGGGGCGTTTTCGTAAATATTAATTTTAGTTAAATTAAGAAGTGGGTATATTTATTTTATTTCTAATAACTAT
>JAJOON010033470.1:0-23745 GCA_029582645.1 Solanum megistacrolobum | reverse complement strand
CCCACTCCTTAGGCCATCAGTCTAGTGGTTTTGGTTTCGCGACCTCCCTCTTGGGCAAGCCGAAAACACATGGGTGGCTTTGTATTTGCAACTACAAATCCTTTAGATTAAACCACAACCACTAGGTGAAATCACCATTAAAATACATCTAACCTATCAGCAAGCAAGACCCAACAAGAATATCAACCCATATTTGCTAAATCACACCCCAAGAATTGGGGTTTTTAGCCACACATCAAGAAATAAGAAATTATACCTAACATGATAACGAAATCAACTGGGTATAAGAAATTAAACCTTAAATTAAGCAAAGGAAAATGAATAGAGAAGACCCATTTCCAACTTGGGGAAGAAGAACTCATTTCTTTAAGTCTCCACAAAACCCTCTCCAAACTTGAGAGAAAAATATCAGCTAAAGTGTGTTCTAAAGTGAAAATAATAATAATAATTGTTTCACTCCAAATCGTTCTCCTCAAAATAAAATTCTAACTAGTATTTATAGTTTTCACAGATTGTGCTGCGGAGGATTGTTCGGCGACATTAGTCCAGATCGCCGATGAACTCGGCGATCTACCTTTTGGTCAGGTCATTGCCTTCAGTGTCTTGCCTTTAGCATCCTCGCATTTTGGATCATTGGGCGGTACAGTACTGCTTCGCGAAACTGATCGGCGACTCGCCGACTTCTCATTTCCTCGCCTTTTGATCCACTTCCTTCAAGGCTTCGCGTACTGGAACGAAGGGCGGTTCATGTTGTTTCGGCGACTCGCCAAGTTGAACTCGGCGCTCCGCAGGATTCCATTTCTTGTTCTTTTCAACCCTATTTGCTTCATTTTCCACCTAAGTGTCCATGCTTCCACTAAAACTTCAAATACTTGAAACTTCAGCATTTTAATCAGGTATTGAGATAAAAACAAGCATTCAAGGACATTATTTCCATTAAAATAAATCCCTAAATGAGTCCAATTTGTGGACTCATCAACACCCCCAACTTAAACGTTTACTTGTCCTCAAGCAAACTCAAGTTCAGCCGTTCAAAAAGGGTGCCTCAAACAGTGCTACACAAGACTAAATCATGAATTCACACAACAAGACTCAATTTACTTATGCAAGGATCAATTGTGTGCTCAAAGATTCAAATTGTGACACACTATCACCAAAGATTCTCATGCTCGCAATACTTGCTACTTGTGCAAGTTCAAGCTCAACAAAAATATCTTAATGCCCTCGCACAAAGAATGATTCCATATACACACACAGATATGAGTCAATTTAAGATCAGGAATCAGATACAATGCTCACACTCAAAAAGAGGAACACAATGCATGTTTTCACCCACAGGTTTGCCCTTATTTTCCAATTGACTTTCGATTCGGCTTACTCAAGATCAAAAAGGTTTTTATAAGGCTTGTAATGGGGCTAAGTGCAAAGGTATGGTCATTTAGGCTCAGTGGCTTTTTCCTCGTGAGTTGTGGCATTCTCACGGCATTCCCTTCTTTACCTTTATCAATTCTTTTTCTAGTGCTTCTAAGTCACCTTTTTTTTGTTTTATTCTCCTCCATGGATTGCTTGAAACCCGATTCCCTTCGTACTTTATTCCACATTTCATATATATATTTTTTATTTTTATTTTTTATTTTTTTTTTTTATTATTATTATTTTTATTTTTATTTTAAGTTTTGAATTGAATTGAAAGGGTTCTATGCAATACCATGGGTTAAGGGGGACTTTTCTTGCACTTCTTGACTTCTCCTTTTCCCTTTCACCACACCCCCAACTTAGGCTTTTGGCCTAAGTTGGCTATTCGCTAAACCACAACTCAAGAGGATTGTAGGTAGCGGTTCAAGTAAGGTCTAGGGTTCATCAAGGTTCTTCCAGAGAAAGGTAAGGCTCAAAGGGTGTTCAAAAGAGTTTCACACGCTCACGGGTAGGCCATAAAAGGAGGTATATGTTAGATTGGTTCACACTCTTCAAAAGTTGCCTAAGATCATCTCAAGAGTAAACCTTTCTAAATCAATCAGACTAACAAGGCAAATTCTAGGTTTATTCATGCATGGTTCAAAGTAAGCTAATCAAACAAGGCATCGATACTTCAGTCAAGCAAGACAACATACGTTTGCTAGTGTGCAACGGTCAACATAAGAGAATCAATTTGATAAATGGCTAGTCACAACAATATGCAAAGAGTGTACATATTGTCTATGTAACTTCATTTGGTCTCGTCGTAGCCGTGCATTCATGTTTGTTCAAATGAGAGCACTATTCAAGTCATCGGTATTGATTGAAACCGAGATTTAAATTTTGGCAAAAGAACAACCACTTTCAACACGAGAGGTGGCGAAATTTTTTCAAAAGGATCAAAATTATTTTGCGATTAAAACAACAGGAGCCATAAGCTCAAACATCCACAAAAAGGCAGTATTTAAAACACAAATTAAAATAGACAGTCCAAATATATACAGAACAAAACATGAATGTCAACACAAAAGGTGTGGGCCTCACCCCACCACAAATAAAAAGTGTTTGTCCTCAAATGCAAGTAATTAAAATAGACGCTCCATCTGTCTAGGCATCAGTGCCCAGTGTGTTATCATTTTGATCGCGTGTCTTAGTCTCAGGAGTAGCCTCAGACATACTAGCAATGCCAGATCCACTAGGAGCTGGTGTGGGTGGCTCAGCTGGCACTGTTTGAGTTGCCGACTGCACAACCATCTCCACGAGATTCGGCAAGTCTATGAATATGATGTCCTCTTGGCTCTCACTCAGCACCTTATCGTGCACTGCTACCTGCTCTTCTTCCGTCTCTGTCTCCGACTCTGCATGCCCTGCATCATCCTTCTGCACGTCTCCAGGAGTGGTCCGGGTAAACCCAGAGGTTTTAGGGATATCTTTGTCATCCGCTTCTCGTATCAATATTGTGAAGTCGGTGGCCTTCAGATAGGCTACATCCTTCTTCAGCTCGGTTATTTCAGCTTTTAGGGCTGAAACCTCGGGTGTCTGCCCCTGTCTGCTCTCACAAGCAGTGACTCTGACAGTCAGTTCATCAACAGTGTTTCTGACGGGGATTAGTGCAATCAAGATGGCACTGTCAATCACCTCTGGGACGGATCTCTCTAATCGTGTCGCCCTAACATCTGCCGAGTAGGCTAGCCGTCCCATTTTTAGGATCATGGCCTGAGTGATCCTGGAAGGCTGGGCTGATAATGAAATACCTGGGGCCTGTGAGGAATAGGAGGGAGGATCGGGTATACCTCATGGCTCAGAGGCTGGAGTATGCGAAGGTGTTTCTGCTGGTAATATATCAACATCGACCTCTGGAGATGTATCTGTTGGGGCTACCCTCCTCATGTCAATCTCCCCTTATGGGAACTTAGCCTCTATACATCGGATGTCGGTGGAGGAACATGGGGTAACCTCAACATCCCTCGTAATGTCACGTGGTACTCCAGCTCGCCGGCATAGATCAGTGATCAGTACAGGAAATGGCAGAGACGTCTGTGTCTGTCTGGCCCTCATAGCCATCTCCTGTGAAACCAGCAATCCCAGGTCAATCTGTCTCCTGGACATAATAGACCCAAGGTAAGCCGCCTTCGGATGATGCAGAATGGACTCGTTCTGGGATGGCATGATAGTGTTGTTGATGAACCCAAACCAATACCGAGAGGCGGTGTTCATATCCCTCTTCTCAATGGGGACTCCCGCGTCCATCCACCTCGGGGTGGTGTCAGAGATCATCGGAGCTAACGAACCCTTCAAATCATCGAGAAATGGAGCAATAGACAAACCATAGTAGGGAAGTATCGAGTGCAGCGGTTGTCCCAATACAGCATTTATGTGTTCGCTGTGACACTCTACTTCCTTGCCTCTAACCATAACCGATTTCACTGGTCGAAAATCACTGGCCTTCTTTCTGCTTTTCGAGACCAACTCCCCATAGGCTAAGTAGAATTCCCAGACCCAGGAAGGTATGTAAGTACCCCGTGGCTTCGTGAATTGCTCAAACTCGTGATACCTGAGCGTGTCAAGCACCTCAGCATGCTTACCTTCCAGGCCTTCCACGGATACCAATTTTTCTTCGAGAATGGTGTGTAAACCATCTCCTTTCAATATGTTCAACAATCTCAGTGAAGGTGGAACTATGGGAAGTGCAGGAGCCACTGGAGGTGGCGTTGGGATTGGCACTGGTGCAGAAGTAGGCAAAGTGGCAGCTGAGGGGGTGTTGGTGCCTATGGACTGAGACCTGGCACGGAGCGCTTTCCTTCGGTCAATCAGAGGCAGTTCATCCTCTGGTTCAACAAAATCTGGCTCCACAGCTACTCATTTCTTTGTTATATGCTTTTTTCTTTTTCCTTTATCTCCCGGTGGGAGATCTTGCTTTCTTTTCTGTGAAGGACGTGATCCTCCTTCATTTATTGTGATGCCCTTTGTTGTTTCCTGAGGGGGCTCGTTTAGGTTGGTCCGTACCAGTTCTGCAAAAGATCGAGAAGAAACTCAAATGCAAGTACAGAAAATTTATTATAGATAGACTCGATGATCTGATCGGCGAGTCACCGAATCGTTTTGGCGAACCATAACGAGCTCGCCGAAGGGATTGGCTTAACAATGAGAAGAAAACAACGATAGGTAGAATCATTCGGTGAATCGCCGACTACTTTCAGCAAGCAGGATGTATCCACCGAAAGTGACAGTGCAACAGGATCCCAGGGATGCAGATAAAGGGCGATTATAATACTTTTGGCGAGTCACCGAGCGTTTTTGGCACCCTCGAACATCTCGCCGAAAGTTACAGAATCAAACGTAAATTGAGGTGCCAAATCATCGACGAGTTAGGGGCATTAAGGGAACCGCCGAGTTGTTCAGCGATCTCGATTTAGCTCGCCAATTGACCCAACGTGCTTATTTTTTACCCACTTTCTCGAATTCAATCCCCCAAATCCCAGAAAATCAAATCAAAACATGCACTCATGGAATTCAAATAAAGCCCACACTACCTATCACTCTCGAGATACTCAGATTCCCCCGAATTTGCCAAATTTGGGCCATTTGACGATGCCCGCTCATAAGATTGGTGTTACCCGATCTTCCATCAAGCAATTTTCGTCATTTAGCGCACATATAGGTTACTCAGACTTCACCCAATCAGCCTAACAACTAACATGCAACACCCTTATCGATATCAGTTAATACAAAATGCAAACACTAAGGCATTCAATTATTTAAGCATTTTAGGCAAGGTTTACGAATTGAAAACAGCATCATAGCAAACTATTTCTATCAGAGAGGCCCAGCACACGTCATCCTGATACTATAACTGCAAAAGAGTGCAAAATTTTCAAAAATAAAATCAGGGTTTTAGAGACAAACCTTGTATGTCGATCAAATAACTTTTTGTAATGCTAGGCAGCAAAGAAATCCTAGTTCCGAGTACCAATCGACAACTATAATACTAATTACAAGCAATAATCTATAAAATGCTACTATTGTGGGAACTTGTGAAGCATCAAAGTGAGGGAAAGTAAATAGTTTTAAAAATCTGGCAGTCTTTGGCCAGATATTAACCGTTCAGTTCCTAGCCTTTCGGCGACGTTAGTCATGTGCCGAAAGCTTACTTACCTCGTCGAGTTTTACAGGACCTCCCATATTTTAGGGTCCCAACGGCGGATTAAGTTAGATTGCGGATAGATTCGGCGACTCGCCCACTGGGTCCTAGGCTCGCCATCTTGTACTACTCAACACATTTCGCATTTTAACCTACAAAATCAGCACACCCTTATTCGAACAGAATAATTAAAAAGCAGTAAAACCTTGGGTTGCCTCCTAAGAAGCGCCTTATTTTACGTCGTGGCACGACGTAAGTTCGGTCTCACTTTCCGATTTTGGGGTTAGCCCTAGTGTCACTAGGTGACCCCAATATGTCATTTGGGTGGAGATGGGGCACTGCAAAACTCAGGAATGACCTGATCAACTGGATTGATCTAGAGTGAGATCCAATCATTTGATTCAATACTTCAACATTCTCCTTAATTTCCTCCAATACCCAATCCTGATCGGTGACCTTTTGGAGAATGATTTGAAGTGTGTCCTCGACACAATTTTCTCTCCCATCTCTGGACTTCCTCTGCTCATGAGGGGGTATATACCTCCCTTTGTTGTTGCATTGGACTTCCACCTCTGAGAGTTTGGTGACCAGTTTGTTTAGCTGAGATGCCAAGGCGGTCAGCATGAGGTCCTTTTGGACTTCTTGGCTCAATTCCACCAACTTGCCACTCTCTGCTCAGCCATGTTCGTCAAAGTGGATAACTTAACGAAAAACAAAACTGAAAGTAAAGTTAGTGAACTAAGATTAATAAGACGGAAATTCTAGTGAACTAAAAATTCTCAAATAACACCACTCCCCGGCAGCGGCGCCATTTTGATGCTTATCGTGACCAACGACACTATCCTAAGGTATGAGTGTCTACGATCGTCAATAATATAGTAACTCAACCAAGGGTTGGGGTCGTGTCCCAAAGAAGCGATTTTGAGAATTGATAGAAAAATAGAATTACATTCTAACTAGTCGTAGCTAAAGATATTAACGAACAAAAACATAGTAAATAAAAGGGGGTGACACGAAAGTGTCATATATCAAATGGGGGTTTTGAAACAAGTGATAAAACAGCAAAATAAACAAGAAAATCAAGTATGGGGAAAGGTTCTTGGGATGTGACCGCAATACAAGTTGAGATAAATTGTTGGGTACATGCTTTCAATAGGAAATTTTCAAGTCAATAGTGACTTGGCTAAGCTTTAAATGGAAATAAGTTCCCTCTCGGGCAACTTACCCCGTTTCAAATGCGTTCCTCTCGGACATCCATTTACCGCATGAAGATCAGCCTACGCCTTACCCCACTCACTCTCTTGAGCTGAGTGTTAGGATATAGGACTATGGCTCACCCTCTCAAACTAAACCTCATGTCGACCCACTCATTAGGCCATCAGTCTAGTGGTTTTGGTTTCGCGACCTCCCTCTTGGGCAAGTCGAAAACACATGGGTGGCTTTGTATTTGCAACTACAAACCCTTTAGATTAAAACACAACCACTAGGTGAAATCACCATTAAAATACATCTAACCTATCAGCAAGCAAGACCCAACAAGAATATCAACCCATATTTGCTAAATCACACCCCAAGAATGGGGTTTTTAGCCACACATCCAGAAATAAGAAATTATACCTAACATGATAATGAAATCAACTGGGTATAAGAAATTAAACCTTAAATTAAGCAAAGGAAAATGAATAGAGAAGACCCACTTCCAACTTGGGGAAGAAGAACTCCTGTCTTAAAGTCTCCACAAAAACCCTCTCCAAACTTGAGAGAAAAATATCAGCTAAAGTGTGTTCTAAAGTGAAAATAATAATAATAATTATTCCACTCCAAATCGTTCTCCTTTAAATAAAATTCTAACTAGTATTTATAGTTTTCACAGATTGTGCTGCGGAGGATTGTTCGGCGACATTAGTCGAGATCGCCGATGAACTCGGCGATCCGCCTTTTGGTCAGCTCATCGCCTTCAATGTCTTGTCTTTAGCATCCTCGCATTTTGGATCATTGGGCGGTACAGTACTGCTCGCGGAACTGATCGATGACTCACCGACTGCTCATTTCCTCGCCTTTTGATCCACTTCCTTCAAGGCTTTGCGTACTGGAACGAAGGGCGGTTCATGTCATTTCGGCAACTCGCCAAGTTTAACTCGGTGATCTGCAGGATTCCATTTCTTGTTCTTTTCATCCCTATTTGCTGCGTTTTGCGCCTAAGTGTCCATGCTTCCACTAAAACTTCAAATACCTGAAACTTCAGCATTTTAATAAGGTATTGAGATAAAACAAGCATTGAAGGACACTATTTCCATTAAAATAAATATGTCATACCGTTGAGTCTGAAAGTTTGGTCTTACCAGGATACGTAGCAGTCAGAGCTGAAGAGATTGCATTAGGAAGAGCAACCACCAATGATTCTTGTATCATTTTGTAGATATCATTGCGATCGATCACTTTTGAGCTTGGTGTTTCTCGTGTTCCAGCATCCCTTGCCATCTCTTGGAAGGCTTTATGAGGAGTTGAGCGTTTCCCTGCACCAGATTTCTTCCGACATTCCAGAATAATATGACCATTTTTTTACAATAGTTGCAATAATTTTGCTTCTTGCAGTGGGAAATAACGTGCCCTGTTTCCTTTCAATGATAGCATTGAACAGGCTTGTTAGAGTTGCCCGAGGAAGAAGAACTTTTGTATGCAGCCAAGGCAGTGTCCATGGTAAGGGAATTCTCCATGGAAGCTTGAGAACTCAACCGAGTTTCTTCTCGAAGAACTTCAGAAACTACCACCTCCAAAGTTGGTAGTTTTTCCCTGTTAGGAATACTAGCACGCAAATGCTCGAACTCGGACCTGAGTTTCATTAGAAATTGGACCGTCATTGTCCTCTTCATCATAGTCGTGAAATCCTTCAATCCAGACGCAGGGATAGAGGCAGCAAAAACCTGATCTTGTTCTGCCCATAATGTGAGTAATACAGAATAGAAACAACGAACATTTTTCTCACCTTGTATAGATTCTGCAAGTAGTTTTTCCAATTCAAATTCTCGAGCCAGATTTTGTTGGTTACCAAGGTTATGTAGATGACTCCACATTTCTTATGCTTTCTCAAAAGATGTCAGTTCCATGGCTATATCAATAGAGACGGAATTGACAAGTCATGTGATAATTTTGCCATTGTCAGACTCCCAAGCCTCTTTCTCTTTGTCTTTTATGGGTACAACCTTTGAACATTCTAGAATACCAAGGAGGCATTTGCCTCTAATGAAGGCTTTGAAATGGAACTTCCAAATCAGATAGTTATGCCCATCAAATTTTGTTGACAAGGTATCTTGTGAATCCATCCTAATTCAAAGAGGAAAATAGAAGTTGAGGGATCAGTCAAGGAATAGATTTAGAGATGACTATAGGAATGATGGATATGGATTGAGAATCTGAACCAAAGATGAACGAAACAAATTTACTGGAGAAAAGTTTTTTGAGTAGTGAGGACATGGGAAAAAAAACAAGGCTCTTGATACCAAGTTAAATAACGATAGAGATCCAAAACAATTAGAGATAAAAGAATTGTGATCTGTTTATTGAATAATAAAACTGTAGGATTTACAAGATATTTATACAAGTAATAGAGTCCTAATTATCTACTGATTTCAAGCTAATGACCTTTAGCCATAGTGGGAGATCCCTGATTTGGGGGAGATCCCTGATTTAGTGTCGATAAATAAGGTATAGTCAACAACCTTGACACCTCGTTAAGCTCGTCCTGATGAACCTTTTGCAACATGTTAAAATCCAATTTCGCGAATTTCAATAGTAAATCGTTATGTGATTCGATGTTTTCATAAATGTGTGTATTTTCTTGCTCCTACCCTTGGTACTGTTTTACGAATAGGCTGGCGTAAGGCTTCAATAACTTGAACCTTAAGTGAGTTATTGGTGAAGTTGGGGAGCATGGACTCGAGACGAGTGGTGGTAAAGATAAGAGCTTCTTCAAGAATCTCCTCATCGTGCATTCTCATATGTGATGCTACGTACAAACTCAATAATCCTTGGACATCATTATTAATAAGTGTTTCCTTGAAATTTCCGTTATGATCCATGAATTGCTTGAACACATCTGGATAAATCATCACGTTTATATTGATTTTGACCAAAACAAAAAAGATGAAAAGGGACAACGACATAGTATTGTAATGTAAGCACATTAAAGAAATAGAAAATCATTAATTAGCTAGTTTCCTATATCACTACAAGAAAAAATTCAAATATAAAATTAACCTTATGAGATCAGTATTTTCAAAATAAATAAATTTACTGACCTCATGAGATCGGAATGAATAAATAAAATATTGATTAAACAAGTGGTCCAAGCTGGGTGGGTCAAGGTATTTTTGGGCCAATTTTGGCCCCTCTAGCTCTATATGTGCATACAAAATTTTAAAATGTAGTAATTTTAATCTATAATCTATCACATCAATTCTGAATCTAACATGCAAATTCATACGAGGCTTTTCAAAATCTAACAAACTGTGCAAAAGTATGTATAAACTTTATATTTAAAATTTATTTATGGCAAAATCTAATTTATTTATTTTTTTCATTTGGTAATTTTAAATCGGCAACATATAATAGGGGATTTCTTCTATATCATCAGTCAAAGTCTAGACGGACAAAATTATCTAGTACATGTACAAGTGGGAAATAGGAGGTACCAGGTGCACACAAACAGGACCTAATGCTCTTTTATTTATTTACCCTCTAATATTTTGCATTTATGTAGACATGACTGTAAGGTAAGAGTTATTTAGAGAAAACTAGTGGACCATAAAGTTATAAACAAGGAAAAAAGGACAAATATACCTCCGAACTTTGATAAATGGTATGTCTATACCCTCCGTTATACTTTTCGTCCATCTCAGCCCTTGCCGTCCAATAATCGGTGCATATTTACCCCTCCCACTAACGACACCCTCTTTGTGTACACGTGGCGAAATCCTAAGCCACTAAACGGTTGACTAATTCTTTTAACCCAAATCCTAAGAACCCGCCCCATAACCCAATAAACCCACCCGATTTGTGGGTAAAATATACTCTCTAAAATCTAAAATTTGGGTCTTTTCTTTAGATTTTAAATTCAATAATTAGTAAAATTTAAACTCAATAATTAGTAAAATTTAAAAAAAATTAAAATATGTAAGTAAATCTTTTTTTGCGAGATTTATTGTTTTGCGGAGGTTTGAGAATTCAAATTACTGATCTAGTTATAGTGAGGTTTAACTAACAGCAATCCTTCTATGACTCTCAAACTTTTCTTTTTGCGAGTCACAATCAGCAGCTAAAGAGAAACATGACGGTGATCTAGCTTCAAGCAAAAGTTCAACAGCCGAAAAAGACTCCAATTCATTAACCTCGACTAACAAAAGCAACAAAAACATGCTTCAACATTCGCATCTGGGCACCACAAGCAGCAATAGCAGACATCCAACTTTAGCCTATGAATCCTCCAACCCTTCGACTGCATTTAAGGACGAGGCTGGACAAAATGATACACTGATGTATGTTTCTAAGAAACCGTCTGCATTTGAGGCAGCAGCTGCACCGATGAACTCTCTAAAATCTGATGAACTCGGTTAGGGTTTGTGAGATGAACAAAAGTGACTTAGAATTTGGGTCTTTTCTTTAGATTTTAGAGAGTATTTTACCCACAAATCGGGTGGGTTTATTGGGTTATGGGGTGGGTTCTTAGTATTTGGATTAAAAGAATTAGTCAACTGGGTAGTGGCTTAGGATTTCGTCACGTGTACACAAAGAGGGTGCCGTTAGTGGGAGGGATAAATGTGCACCGATTATTAGACGGCAAGGGCTGAGATGGACGAAAAGTATAACAGAGGGTATAGACGTACCATTTATCAAAGTTCGGGGATATATTTGTCCCTTTTCCCTATAAAGAAAAGGAAATAATTTAAGTTACCCGAAGAGATATAATGGCCTTGTTGCCTCAGTAGTCGAAAGCGAAATTGTCATCATTATTCTCACTCTGTAGTTGAGAATCAAAAATGTTTTGAATGGATATTTTGATTTCTTTATCAAAATGATATGCTACTCCCAATCGTTGAATCGTGTCGATCAACACAAGTTTTTCCGTACTACTCTTTGGAGTTTCCACCAACGTTTTCCTCATTATCTCTTTTAACTCATCAACTTCAAGTTTCTCTTGGGTACTAATTTCCTGCGTATGGATAAATACATCATTTTCATTAATTAAACGATACAACTCAAATGTATTTAAAGAAGATAAGGTGCAGCGTGTCTACGTACTGTTTGTTGAGGAGTGGAGAGGAAATGGTCTCCCCAAAGTGTTGGTTCAAAATCAGCCAAATGATGTGAAGGATCCATTGCTTGGCTCCTTAATTTTGTTCTTCTGAAACGGAAATTGGGCCAAAGACGTAAGGTTTGATAGTATCTCCTCCCAATAATAGTTGATTGAGGATTTGAAAATATTTGTGCTACAGAAATTATTGCTTCACTCATATCTAATTCCCTTGCAGTTACACAAATTTTCCAGCTTTGTAGCTATTAATACTTTAGATTATATACTGAGATGCAATAGATGAGAAGCTACGGCGGCTACTCCGCCTGTGCTAGGGTTTTTAAGTAGTACTTTATTTGGTACAAGTCATACTCATTTTCTTCGTTTTTAATTTTCATTGTTTCCTTTTTTTAAAGTTAAACTATAATAACTTTGACTAACATTTTATCATGTATTTTTGTTTCGCCCCTCTATGTTTTGTATTCAAGCTGCACATATTAGTTTCTAACCTTTTCTTTTCTTCTTTAAAATAAACCCCACAAATCTATTTTAATTATATGCGTCAAGGGGTAAAGAGTATTAATTAAATCATGAATTTGACCTATTTACTATTCAACTATATTAATTATATAATAAATATTCATCGATTAAATACTCGTAGTTACCGAATAGTTTAAAATTTCCATTTAAAATTTTTACGGGAAGAGTCAAAATAGTCTTAGTACTCAAAACGACCTAGCGGATTGTTACAGTTATTAACTTTTCATTATTGATTGCAATTACTCATATAATTGGTTCATCGTAACTTAAAATTTTCTTACAAATGTCTATTTACTCTTTCACCGCAAATTATATGATAATATAATGTTACCAGCTGACATTTATAAGAGAGTATATTTATCAACTAAGCAAGATTAATTTCATTCATGTGAGATTCTCTTTTTTCAAATCAGTAAGTACTTTCATGTTCATCTTTTTTTTTCTTTTTTTTGGTCGACACAAATAAAGAGAAAATGATATGAGAGATGGAGGAATATCATGGTGGACCAGTAAAAATTCTATTTCGAAATTGCTTACAAAAGCATTTGTTAAGTTTCTTATTTCCTTGTATTTATTTGTACATTTAAACAATAAAAAGTAAGTAAAAATATACTTTGCCATAACTCATTTTACGTTATTAAAAAATTAATCTATGCAACTATTTTTTAATAATTATGAAAAATGAACCATTAGCATCATATAAACCTCATTAGATTAATAGTAGTAGAAATTGTCTTAAGAGTGTACAAACCTCAGAAAATTAATAATTAAACAAGCAATCATATAAAGTTAAATAAATCTGAAATTCATCTAATACAATTAAAGATAAAATGCCCATTTGCGTAAAAGCATCAAAATGTACTTTTTTATTTTTATGGGTGTGACATTCACCTTTTCTATAATGGTAGGGTGTAATATTCATGACCTTCTAAAATAGGAAAAAGTACAAAAAGAATAGGAAAAAGGATCATATATGTGAATCCATTTATATATAAAGGAGAAACATAGAGAAGGTGATGTGGCACCTCTCTATGACCTCCATTTCTCTTTGTCTTTTTTCTCCTTTTTTGATTTTTTTTATTCATTTTCTCAATAAATAATTGTTTATTAATTTAAAAATTCAATCATATTTACTATTCTAATTATGTCTAATAAGTTATAAAAAACCACCATCTATTTATCATCTCAACTTAAATAATATGCCTCTTCAACTTCTTTCTAACTATCGTTATGGTTTATTGTCACGCCCCAAACTCGAGGTGCGCACTGGCTCCTAATGCCAAAACTCAGGCCCAAGCCGACCCTGTTGAACCATTTACTACTAGCGCATGGCAGCCACACGCAATCAAGAAAACAAACAAGTATATCTCAGCTTAAAACTAAGCCCTCGGCCGGCAAGGCCCCTGTCAACTGATCTATAAAAGAAATAGCTACTCCCAGGAGATCATATAAATAAATAGCCAACTAGCACAGAAGTCCTGATTAGGCCGTCGAGGCCACCATGATATCTATACCAAAACTGAAAGCAGGTATATATCAAGACAATACATCAAACAACTCACAAGCTTCAGCAAACCAACAACTAGGCCAGTATGGCCATAACGTAGCTATACACCCCACACACTAGTATGCAAGCCTATAAGAGTAGTAAAGATTGGCGAGACAGGGCCCCAGCCTACCCATAAAGATATATACAACAAAAGGTAACAAACCTCCCAACTCTGGCAGCTTCGGAGGAAAGGGGCTAGCCAATCGGATAAAAGTCAATACTGCTGCTGAGGAGGTCTACTGGGTCGTCTGTCGGGACCTGCATGCATGAATGCAGCGCCCCCAAGACAATGGGGTGTCAGTACAAAATAATGTACAGAGTATGAAAGGTTATAGACTAAGTGAGCAAGTATCATAATATACCAAAAACAACCACGTAAGGAAATCAAAATTTTAGATAAGCATGCCAACCCGCTACTGAATCTAAAATTACAAAAATGATCAAATATCAACCTAACCAAGCCCATATTAGCTCGGCAGGTACAAATAACATACCACCTACCTAGGCCCCCATAAACCCAGAAGGTGCCAAATCAATCTATATACCCCTATCGGTAGCCCCTTGTCTTTGTAAGAAGTCACATAGCCATTTTTGGCAACGATATAGCCCCGTAGGCAGCACATAGCCCTCTTAGGCAACATCATAGCTCTGTGGGTTGCACATAGCCCTCTTTTGCATCAACATATCCCTGTAGGCAACACATATCCCTCTTTGGCGTCAAAATAGCCTCGTAGGCAACACATAACACTCTTTGGCATCAATATTGCCCCGTGGGCAACACATAACCCTCTTTGGAAATAACACAGTCCTATTAGACAACATCATAGCCCCCATAGGTAGTTCATAGCTCAACAATTAACCACAATAGCCCCAAAGGCGACAACAAACAATTGAATAGGCTAAAGGAGAGAAATTTAGCTATAAACAATATATATGAATAATCTCCAAGTCGTTCCTAACTTAGGGTCGTTCTTAACAGATTATGAGTCCCTAAAATAAGGGTTTATAACCACTCAATCAGCCAACCACTCACAATTACATCTACAAGATCACCAACATTAACTACCTCTAAGGAAACATGTCGAACAAAGGGAATAACCTTAACATACCTTTCCAATGAACGCTCGAAAGACCGTAGTTCCTTCATAAAAGTTGTTCCTTATGTCCTAAGCTTCACAAACACTATATATACACAGTTGGTACGCATCTATAAATAGTTCATAATTAATCTTAAATTGGCAGATTTGGCATATTGCTCCAACTTGTCAAAACGTTCGTAGAAATTCATAAAAACAATCACAAAAGAGTCCCGAGATGATTACATTAGTTAACCAAGTTTAAACCTTGAAGAAACACCAATAACTACAAATTTATATCTTCAAAAACCAGCTCCAAATGCAGCTAATAAAAGGGAAAAATGATTGCCACATGTAGAGATCACGTTTCTAGGCACGGGGGCAACGTTTAATGGTAGAAATCATCAAAAACTAACATTCATCATGCAAGAACTCCATAGGAACCCTCTCTTAAGTTTTCTCTCTGGTTTTGGAAGTGAAAAGAAATGTTTTCATGGCTTAAAACGTTGAGTAAGCCAACATACCACATTTTTTACCCGACCTGGATTCTGCCCCGACAGTCCATAGTAAAACCCTCATAACTTTTTACTCCGATGTCGGTTGGATACGGGGTTTTATGCGTTGAAAACTAGACTCGTAGCCCTTTGATTTAATGGGTTATATGCCTTCTAACTCTTTGTATATTGGGAGAAAACATTCAAGACATTTGACAGAAATTTCAGAGAAATCTTCAAAAAGGAACTTACGATAACTTTCGCCAACTTTTATTTTGCCACTTACCTAACTTCAAAACATGAGATACAACCCTTGAACACTTAAAATATGACATACCACATCATACTTAATTTATTACCCACCCTCTTTGTCTTTCCACGAAGATACGAGTTAATTTAGACGTTTTGAAAAGTCGAGGTGTTACACCCTTCCCCCCTTAGAAACATTCATCCTCGAATGAAAAAATCTGAGTCACACGGTTAAGTCCTTAGGAGTTTCAAAAATTGAGGCAGAATATCCTTTGTAAACGTGACTATCCAGGAACATGGAACGCAGAAATTCTAACCTAGGCGTCTCACAGGATGACATAAATAGCTAAGCACTATAGCTCCACAATAATAGTACGAGCAAATATACAACTATAACAACAATAATAAGCAACAATATTTAAAAAATCATGTTGATATCTAACCTCACTGCACTAATATACACTGATATGCCATCACCCTGGGGTATGAAACAACTGAGGATATTTGGACCTCATGCCATCCTCGGCTTCCCAGGTCACTTCTTCTCTATTCTTGTTTCTCCATAATACTTTAACCGAAGTCACCTCTTTGGTCCACAATTTACGGACCTGCCGATCTAATATGGCAATTGAAGTTTCCTCGTAGAACAACTCCTCTGTAATATGAACATCCTCAACCGGGACAACCTGAGAAAGGTCTCCTACACAATTTTGTAGCATCGATACATGAAAAACTAGATGAACAGATTCTAGCCCCGAAGGCAATTTGAACTCATAAGCCACTCGTCCTACCCTCCGAAGGATCCGGTATGGCCCAATGAATCTTGGACTAAGCTTGCCTTTTTTGCCAAATCTCATAACACTTTTCATAGGCGAGACTTTTAAGAATACCCAGTCATCGACACAAAACTCTAAGTCCCTTTGTCGCACATCTGAGTATGACTTATGTCAGTTTTGAGCTGTTAGCAACCTCTTCCGAATGAGCTTAACCTGCTCCACTGTCTGTTGTACTAAGTCGGGTCCAATCAACCCTAACTCACCTACCTCGAACCATCCGATGGGGGACCTACATTTTCACCCATACAAAGCCTTATAAGGTGCCATCCCGATGCTGGAATGATAACTATTATTGTATGCGAACTCAATAAGAGGTAGTGGTCATCCCAACTTCCCTTGAAGTCTAGCGCGCACGCCCGAAGCATATTCTCGAGTGTCAAAATTGTGCGCTCAGCCTGGCCATCTATTTGAGGGTGAAAGACAGTATTAAGATTAGCATGTATCCCCAGTCCTTTCTAGAAGGACTTCCAGAAGTTGGCGGTAAAATGTGCTCCTCTATCAGAGATAATAGATACTGGGACACCGTGTAGCCTAACAATCTCTCTAATATAGAGCCCTACATAGTCTTCGGCCGTAAAAGTAGCCCTGACTGGTAAAAAGTTGGCTAATTTTGTTAGTCTATCAACAATTACCCAAATAGAAACAAACTTGTGACGCGATCGAGGTAACCCTGTAATAAAATCCATATTACTTGTTTCCCACTTCCACAAAGGAATGTTTATCTCCTGAACTCGCCCAGCGGGATTTTGGTGCTCAACCTTCACCTGTTGGCAGTTAGGACACTGTGACATAAACTCAACGTCTTTCTTCATCCCGTGCCACCAATAGATCTCCTTAATATCATGGTACATCTTCGTCGAACCAGGGTGAATAGAATAACGGGAATGATGTGGCTCTTCCATAATCTGGTGTCGAAGCCCTGCAACATTTGGAACACATAATCGACCACTATATCTAAGGACTCCATCTCTTGCTATATCAAATACTAAAGACTGATGATCCTGAGACTTGGCTCTGAGCTGCTCTAACCTAGAATCCTCTTGTTGCTGTGATTTTACTTCTACAACTAGAGATGATACGGTTGTGTCCTGAATTGTTACCCTACTATTTTCTGCCTCTAACAATCTGACTCCCAAGCTAGCTAACTGATGAAGCTCTCACGCTAGCTCACGCTTCGCAACACCTAAATAGGATAAACTACCCATAGATCTTCGACTGAGGGCATCAGCTACCACATTCGCCTTTCCTGGATGATATAAAATATCCACGTCGTAGTCTTTCAGCAACTCAAGTCATCGATGCTGTCGCATATTGAACTTCTTCTATCTAAAGATATATTGAAGGCTCTTATGATCTGTGAAGATGTCATCATGAACGCCATACAAATAATGTCTCCAGATCTTTAACGTATGCACAACTGCAGCCAACTCTAAATCGTGGGTCGGATAGTTCTTCTCATGTTTTCTCAACTGCCTTGAAAAATATGCAATAACCTTACCATGTTGCATTAGAACACATTCCAACCCAACACCAGAAGTATCACAATACACCGCATAGCCTTTTGAACCCTCTGGCAATGCTAGAACTGGTGTTGATGTCAACCTGTCCTTCAGCTCCTGAAAACTATTCTCGCAAGCCTCAGTCCACTGGAACTTAGCTATTTTTTAAGTCAGCTTCGTTAATGGGGCTGAAAGTGAAGAAAACCCTCTACAAACCTTCTGTAGTACCCAGCTAACCCTAAGAAACTACGAACCTCAGTCGGAGTCATGGGTCTAGGCCAAGTCTTTATGGCCTCAATCTTTTGTGTATCAACCGCAATGCCTGCATCTGATACAATATGGCCTAAGAAAGCTACAAAGTCCAATCAGAACTCACACTTAGAAAACTTAGCATAAAGTTCTCAGTCTCGAGGAACCTGAAAGACTGCTTGCAGATTATTTGCATGCTCACCTTTTGAACGCGAATACACCAAAATATCATCAATAAATTCAATCACAAACAAGTCTAGATACGGCCTGAATATACTATTCATCAAGTCCATGAACGTTGCTAGGGCATTAGTTAATCCAAAAGACATTACCAAGAACTCAAAGTGTCCATATTTGGTTCTAAAAGTTGTCTTTGGAATGTCTTTCTCCCGAACTTGTATCTGATTGTACCCTGATCTTATATCAATCTTTGAGAAGCACTTAGCACCTTGTAACTGATCAAACAATTCATCGATCCTCGGAAGGGGCTACTTATTCTTTATAGTCGCCTTATTCAGCTGTCGGTAATCGATACACATTCTTAGTGAGCCATCGTTCTTCCTTACGAATAACATTGCCGCACCTCATGGTAAAGCATTAGACCTAATAAAGCCTTTATCCATCAAGTCTTTCAACTGATCCTTCAACTCCTTTAGCTCAGCAGGAGCCATTCGATAAGGAGGGATAGATATGGGTTGTGTACTTGGTAGCATAGCGATAGCAAAATCAATTTCCCGTTCTGGAGGGATACTAAGTAGCTCGTCTGGAAATATATCTAGAAACTCATTAACTATCGGAATAGACTGAAGAGTCGGTGGTTCTGCATCTATATCATGAACATGAACAAGATGATAAATACAATCCTTAGTAATCATCCTCATCGCCTTAAGATAGGAAATACACCTACCTTTCGGCGTTGTTGTATCGTCTTTCCATTCTTGAACTGCCTCTCCTTGAAAGTGGAATCTAACAATCTTTGTCCGGCACTCAACATTAGCATAACAAGACGCTAACCAGTTCATACCCATAATGACATCAAAATCGACCATCTCTAAATCTACGAGATTTACAAAGGTCTAACGGTCGATAATTTCTACCGTGCAACCTCGATAGACTCTCCTGGCAATAATAAACTCACCAACTAGTGTAGATACAATAAATGGTCGATCTAATGACTCTGCTACTATACATAACTTCCCCGCAATAAATGGATTAACATAAGACAGAGTAAATCCAGGATCTATCAAAGCATCAACACAATGGGAGCAACAATCAATGTACCTATCACAACATCTGGTGATGACTCCGAGTCCTGTCGGCCGGCTAGTGAATATGTACGGTTCTGTCCACTACCAAAACTAGATGCTCCCTCTCTGCCTCTGCCTTTACCTGCTGAAATTTGGGGTCCACACCCTGTAGACTGTGCTGATGAGGAGGAACCTACTACTAACTTGGTCGACTGACATATACTACCCTAACCTATGGTCGGGCAGTTTCTCCATCCATTCCCCTCCTGTCCACAAGAATAACAACCTGTGGAACCCTGTCTACACCTCCCGAAATGCATCCTACCGCAAGTAGCGCATTGGACGGGGCTATCCTAGCCTGGCCTAAACCCCTCTTTTGTTGAGAGCCTAATGCTCGTGAACCCCCACCTGGGCTTGACTGTCCCTGACGATCAAATCTACTACCCTGGAACTGCTGTGGTGGAGGTCTAGGTGGCCTAATAGAAAATCGGGGTCTGGGACCACCCTGAAAATCTCCCTGTGAACCACCGGGCCTAGCCCTCTTCTGTCTCTCTCTCGACCCTCTCACTCATATACTTTAATTGTCGGCGATCCTCTATGACTTGTGCAAAGGCCTGAATTCGCGAGATATCCATATTATCATTTAGTGCTGCAGTAAAATAAGTGTCGATATAGTCTGAGTCGAGCCCTCCCACAAATCTACGCAACCTATCATGCATCGTATCAACAAATGCTGGTGCATATCTAGCCAATGAATCAAATCTCAGCCCGTACTCTCGGACACTCATATTGCCCTATCGGTGGTTCAGAAACTGGTCCACCCGACCATCCCTAATCTCTCGAGGCAAATAGTGATCTATGAAAGCTTTTGTAAAGCTATCCCAAGTGGGTAGAGATGCATCTTTTCCCCTAGATCTCTCCTAACTCTCGTACCACAATACTGCAACATCACGCAATCAAAATGCTTCTAACTCAACTAACTCGAGGCATGCATGACTCTAAAGATCCTATGAAGCTGATCAACAAAGTATTGAGGGTCCTCTCTGCGATCTGTCCCTGTAAACTGTAGAGGATTCAAAGCAAGAAATTCACGAACTCTCAAAATTCCGGGCCCTTCAGAAGGTCCGGAAACATCTGGAGCAACTGGTTGGCGCTGTGCAGTTACTAATTGTGCTAATATACATACTGCACTCTTGAAATCCTGATAAGATGGAATAGGAGGAACTAGAAGTGGTACTGCTGGTAGAGCTGGAAGTCCTGTAGCCCTCAGAGGCTCCTGAAGCAGTGGAGAAGCTATAGGGAGCTGAGAAGATGTCTCCCTCTGGGTCTCACAATGGACTACCTCCAGCTGTGATACCTTGTCGTACCCTCGCTTGCAGCTGTATCCAGCCCCTGGCTAGTTGTGGTATGTCTGGTGTCAGCCATCTCTATCTGCATACAAGTATCAATTATAAGCCAAAAACCTCAACCCTTAAGACACCGCTTTATAGCACGAGGTGAGCAAAAGAAGGATAGTCATTCTAACATGCCCGGTAGCTTCTTGCTTATCGAATGTGGTGCACAACATATTTATAAACAAGACTCTACTAGACACGACTTGCAGACTTCCTAGTATACGACGTTGCTATGATACCAAGTTTGTCACGCCCCAAACTTGAGGGGCACAACTGGCTCCTAATGCCAAACCTCAGGCACGAGCCGACCCTGCTGAACCATTTGCTACTAGCGCATGGCAGCCACACGCATTCAAGAAAACAAACAAGTATATCTCAACTTAAAACTAATCCCTCGACCGACAAGGCCCCTGTCAACTGATCTATAAAAGAAACATCTACTCCCAGGAGATCATATAAATAAATAGCCAACTAGCACAGAAGTCCTGATTGGGTCGTCGAGGGCACTATGATATTTATACCAAAACTGAAAGCAGGTATATATCAAGACAATACATCAAACAGCTCATAAGCTTCAGCAAACCAACAAACTAGGCCAGTATGGCCATAACATAGCTATACACCCCACACACTAGTCTGCAAGCCTCTAAGAGTAGTAAAGATTGGGGGGACAGGGCTCCAGCCTACCAATAAAGCTATATACAACAAAAGGTAACAAACCTCCCAAATCTGGCAGCTCTGGAGGAAAGCGACTAGCCAATCGGATAGAAGTCAATCCTACTGCTGAGGAGGTCTACTCGATCGTCTGTCGGGACATGCATGCATGAATGTAGCGCCCCCAAGGCAATGGGGCGTCAGTACAAAATAATGTACAGAGTATGAAAGGCTATAGACTAAGTGAGCAAGTACCATAATATACCAAAAGCAATCACGTAAGGAAATCAAAATTTTATATAAGCATGCTAACCTGCTACTGAATCTAAAAATACAAAAATGATCAAATATCAACCTAACCAAGCCCCCATAAGCTCGGCAGGTACAAACAACATACCACCTACCTAGTCCCCCACAAGCCCAGAAGGTTCCAAATCAATCTACACACCCCTATCGGTAGCCCTTTGTCTTTGTAAGAAGTCACATAGCCCTTTTTGACAACGATATACCCCCGTAGGCAGCACATAGCCCTCTTAGGCAACATCATAGCTCTGTGGGCTGGACATAGCCCTCTTTTGCATCAACATATCCCTGTAGGCAACACATAGCCCTCTTTGGCGTCAAAGTAGCCCCGTAGACAACACATAACACTCTTTGGCATCAATATAGCCATGTGGGCAACACATAGCCCTCTTTGAAAATAACATAGTCCTATTAGACAACATCATAACCCCCATAGGCAGTTCATAGCTCAATAACTAACCACGATAGCCCCAAGGGAGACAACAAACAATTGAATAGGCTAAAGGCGAGAAATTTAGCTATAAACATTATATATGAATAATCTCAAAGTCGTTCCTAACTTAGGATCGTTCTTAACAGATTATGAGTCCCTAAAATAAGGGTTTATAACCACTCAATCAGCCAACCACTCACAATTACATCTACAAGATCACCAACATTAACTACCTCTAAGGAAACATGTCGAAAGAAGGGAATAACCTTAACATACATTTCCAATGAATGCTCGAAAGACCGTAGTTCCTTCACGGAAGTTGTTCCTTATGTCCTAAGATTCACAAACACTATATATACACAGCTGGTACGCACCTATAAACAGTTCACAATTAATCTTAAATCGGCAGATTTGGCATATTGCCCCAACTTGTCGAAACGTCCATAGAAATTCATAAAAACAATCATAAAAGAGTCCCAAGATGATTACCATAGTTAACCAAGTTTAAACCTTGAAGAAACACCAATAACTACAAATTTATATTTTCAAAAACCAGCTCCAAACGCAGCTAATATAAGGGAAAAATGACTGCCACGTGTAGAGATCACGTTTCTAGGCACGGGGGCAACATTTAATAGTACAAATCGTCAAAAACTAACCTTCATCATGCAAGAACTCCATAGAAACCCTCTCTTAAGCTTTCTCTCTAGTTTTGGAAGTGAAAAGAAATGTTTTCATGGCTTAAAACGTTGAGTAAGTCGACATACCATATTTTTTATCCGACTTGGATTCTGCCCCGGCAGTACGTAGTAAAATCCTCATAACTTTTTTACTCCGATGTCGGTTGGATACGGGGTTTTGTGCGTTGCAAAACTAGACTCGTAGGCCTTCGATTTAATGGGTGATAGGCCTTCTAAATCTTTATATATTGGGAGAAAACAACCAAGACATTTGACCCAAATTTTTGAGAAATCTTTAAAAAGGAACTTTCGATAACTTTCGCCAACTTTTATTTTGCCACTTACCTAACTTCAAAACATGAGATACAACCCTTGAACACTTAAAATATGACATACCACATCATTCTTAATTTATTACCCACCCTCCTTGTCTTTCCACGAAGATACGAGTTAATTTAGACATTTTGAAAAGTCGGGGTGTTACATTTACCCAATCTATAAATAACTATCATCTTTAGAGATGTTCAACGTCCATTTCCTTTTTTTCATTCTTTATTTTTCTTTCTCATCTTTCATGTACTTAATAATGTCATGATATGGTCTTCACTTTGATAAAGATCATACATACATACATATATATATATATATATATATATA
>JAJOON010033469.1:0-15103 GCA_029582645.1 Solanum megistacrolobum | reverse complement strand
AGTCCCTATTTCCCGTTAATTAATGTTGAATGTACTTCCGCGACCGATGAAGTGTGATGACAAGTTTGAGAGGCTTGTTTGGGGTTCCTTCGGGTTCCTCATTCGCCATGTCACGTCTAGGCCCTAGGCTTGGGTCGTGACAACTGCGAACTACTATTGATGCTCTAGAGGATAGGATAGTAATGTGTGAGCACGATCGAGGAGCCACAGAGGAAGTAACAACCTTAGAGGCCGCCATTGCAGAACTGAAGAAAGATGTAAACTACCTAAAGTCCATCGATATTTCCATGATCTTTGGAATAGCGGAAATTCCATATGTGCCCGAAATGCCTCAAACTACCGCATGACATAGAGATGGAATGGAGCATACAGTCGATCTTGAATTAGAGGTAAAAACTGACGAAGAAATGTTTGAGGAAGTTACAGCGGACGACATAGCCGAGACTGAAGAAATCATGATAGATGATGTTGTGCAAGCTTCTTTGGCAAAGTCTTCTGTTGCTGGATCTAGTGGAGCTTGTCCTTCTGGTGGTCACTTCGGGTACTGATACCCAGACAGATGAAGCGACCTATTAGCTAGGATCCCCTCTTTACCTCCCTCTCTGTCCTTCGTTTTCTTTAAATCTTGGTTAATTTTATTTGCATTTGAGGACAAATCACTTTTATTTGTGGTTGGGTGATTCCCACACATTTTTTGTTGACAGTTACGTTTTGTGTATATATTTGGGCTTTCTGTTTATAAATTGTGTTTACACTAGTTTCTGTGAATGTTTGAGCTTGAGGATTCGCTTATTTTCAATTACAAAATGATTTTGACCCTTCCGATAAATTTTGAAATTTTCGCACATTTGCCATCCCTCGTGTGTTGAATGTGGCTGTTCTTTTGCAAAAAATTGAGTCTCGATTCCAATCAATACTGACGACTTGAATATTGCTCTCAATCGAACGAACATGACGGCGTGGCTACGATGAGGCCAAATGAAGTTGCATAGACAATATGTGAACTATTTGCATCTCGTTGTGATTAGCCATTTATCAAATTGATTCTCTTGTCATGACCGTTGCACACTAGCGAAAGTGTGTGGTCTTGTTTGACTCAAGTGTCGATGCCTTGTGCGATGAGCTAACTTTGAACCTTGCATGAATAAACCTAGAATTTGCCCTGTTAGTCTGATTGATTTAGTAAGGTGTGCTCTTGAAATGATCTGAGACAACTTTTGAAGAGTGTGAACCAAATTTGACAGATATATGTTTTGTGGCCTAACCGTGAGCGTGTGAAAATCTCTTGAACGCCCTTTGAGCCTTACCTTTAGACTAAGCCCCTTTACAAGCCTTAGAAAGACCTTTTGATCTTGAGTGAGCCGAACCGAAGATCAATTGGAAAATAAGGGCAAGCCTATGGGTGGAAACATGCATTGTGTCCCTCTTTTTGAGTGTGAGCGTTGCATCTGATTCCTGATCTTGAATTGATTAACCTATGTGTGTGAATATGGAATCATTCTTTATGTGAGGGCATTTAGATACTTTTTGTTGAGCTTGAACTTGAACAAGTAGCAAGTATTGCGAGCATGAGAATCTTTGGTATTCGTGTATCACAATTTTAATCTTTGAGAGCACAATAGATCTTTGCATGAGTAATTTGATTCTTGTTGTGTATGTTCATGATTTAGTCTTGTGTAGCACTATTTGAGACACCTTTTTGAACGGCTGAAGTTGAGTTTGCTTAAGGACAAGCAAAAGTTTAAGTTCGGGGTGTTGATGAGTCCATAAATTGGACTCATTTATGGCTTTATTTTAATAGAAATAGTGTCCTCAAATGCTTATATATTCTAAATATCTGATGAAAACACTTAAGTTTCAGGTGTTTGATGTTTTAGTGGAAGCATGGACACTTAGACGCAAAAAGGAACAGAAAGGCTGAAAAGAACGAAGAAACTGAAGCCTGAGCATCGCCAAGCACGCTTGGAGATTCGCAGAAGGGACACACTCCGCCCTTTGTTCCAGTACATGAAGCCCTGAAGGATTAGGATCAAAAAGGCGATGAAAGGAGTAGCTGGCGTTTCGCCGAATAGTTCCGCGAAGCAGTACTATCTCGCCCAATGACACAGAGCACGAAGATGATGAAGGCTAGTGCAAGAAGGCGATGAACTACACCAAACAGCGAATCGCCGAGTTAATCGGCAATTTCGACTAACCTCACCGAACGATCCGCCAACACTATTTTCTTAAGTCTATAAATACTAAACTCTTTATTAATTTTAATATTAAATTGTAGAGTCGAACAATTATTATAATTTCCATATAGAATAGTACTTTTTGCTCTAAGTGAGAGGGTTTTGGAGACTTGGAGGAGAAGAGGATTTTCATCTTCAAGATTTGGACTTGGGTCTCTTGGATTCTTCATTTTTGGCCTGTAACAAGACTTATATCTTCATACCCATTTGAATGCAAACTAATTTAGGTATAAATTTCTGTCTCTTGATGTGTGGCTAATAACCCAAATTCTTGTGGTGTGATTTAGCGAATATGGGTTAAGATATTTCTTGGGCCTTGCTAGCTGATAGTTTATTTGTAGTTTAATTGTGATTTCACCTAGTGATTGTGGTTTAATTTAATGGGTTTGTAGTTGCACATACAAAACCACCCATGTGTTTTCGGCTTGCTCGAGGGAGAGAGGTAGGGAAACCAAGACCCCTAGACTGATGGCCTAAGGAATGGGTTGACATGAGGTTCAGCATGAAAGGGTGAGCCCTAGTCCCATATCCTAACACTCAACTCGAGAGAGTGAGTGGGGTAAGGCGTAGACTAGCCTTCATGCGGCAAGTGGGTGTCCAAGAGGAACCCATTTGAAACGGGTTAATTGCTCGAGAGAGAACTTATTTCGACATAAAACTTAGCCTAGTAACTATTATTCTATAAATTTTCTATCGAAAGCATGTACCCAATAACTTAGATTAGCACATATTCCAGTCACATCCCAAGAATCCCCCTCTCATTGCTTAGATTTCTTGTTGATTTTTCTGATTTTTGCTTACTTGTGACGAAACCCCCATTTGTTAATTGACACTTTTGTGTCACCCCCTTAACTTACTATGTTTTTACTCGTTAATGTCTTTAGCTATGACTAGTTAGAACTAAATTTTATTTTTCTATTAATTTTCGAAACCACTCCCTTGGGACACGACCCCAACCCTTGGTTGGGTTACTATATTATCGACTATAGTAGACACTCGTTCCGTAGGTTAGTGTCGTTGGTCACGATAAGCATCAATAAAGTTATATATAAGAAAACTTTCTTTCGAATAATTACATTTTCTATGTTGAATTCTCTCGAACTTCAACACTAATCGGAAGATGCCGAGCCCTTTGTCCTCATCAAATCCATTCTCTCGAGCTGGATACAAAGGATAGATTCTGTATTTCACTCTCTCGAGTTGAAATACAAGTAACCCACTACTAAGGATGCTGAGGTTACTACCTTGGCTCTATGCCTCTCTGTCAAGAAAGCTCACAACACTAAACTTGTTACACTGAATATGCAAAACAACTTCAAAATGCAACAGCAACTCAGACCCACTTAAAATTAACCCCATTATTTTCAATTCAACATTGCCCACTTAGCAAAACTCAACAATTGACTTCATAGTCAAAACCCAAGAGAAGGGTTTTAGCCACTCATATCGAAAATAGAAAAATCAACATCCATCCTCAGTCCAACAGTTGAGTACAAAATGAGAATTATATTAGGAAATCAACTAAAAATCTTCTCTATTACAGAATCTCTAAGAAAATCTTGCTAGAATCACTAAGAAAAGCCTTTGGTAGTGTTCTCTCTCAATGTAATTTCCTCCTCACATTTCTAAATACCTTTCCCTATCTAGCCAAAACTAATTTAACCAAGTCTGATGTGTCACTGTTTAAGACCACTCGGAGAGGTAAGTCAGGCGTCGCCGATAAATCGGCGACTCACTGATTATTCTTCATCTCGCCTTCATTTTTCACTTTTTCTTCGTCTGGCTACAGTAACTTTAGGCGATCTAGGTCGGGATCGCCGAATAACTCCATGATTCACCCTTTTTCCTTCTATCTCGCCAACAGCACTTTCTTAAATCTTCTTCATCACTTTTGCCAACCTAGTTGTCCTTCGCTAAATAGATTGGCGATACGCCGAATGAGATTGTTGCTTGCTGAAATCACCCGTATTTAAGCTCCAGCATTCTGTAACTTTAGGCGGTATCTTGGAAATTTTGGTGATTCACCGAATGACATCGGCGATCATCAGGTTTTCATTTCTTTATTCCTTTAGCTTGCTTTGTTCCTTTCTTGCTCAATAATGTCCATGCATCCTTAATAAATCCAAATACCTGAAATTAAAGGATTTACATCATTCATTGGCACAAAACATGCATTTGAGGAGAGTAAATCAGTTAAAATAAAGTCCTAAATGAGAACAAAGCGCTGACTCATCAGCATCCCACAAGCTGATGAGAATGCGATGTTTGAAGTCACTAGCACAATTCTTTATCTACTCCAAATGAGAGGACTATATGGAGGGCTAGAACACGAAGACCCGCAAGAGCATGTAAGAAATTTTATAGAGGTTTGCATCCTGTTTTCATTCAAAAATGTGTCACAAGAATCAAATCGGTTGCGCTTATTTCCACTATCCTTAAAGGGAGAATCTAGTGAGTGGTTAGCCGAGTTACCAAACAATTCCATCACATCATGGGAGGAGCTGAATATAGCATTCAACACAAGGTCCTTTCCTCCATCAAGGATGATGAAACTTAGAGATGATATTCAAGGTTTTAAGTGACGGGAAGGGGGAACCCATCCATGAAACGTGGGTGAGGTTTAAGAAACTGTTACTTAAATGCCCAACTCATGAGGAACCAAACAATTTGTTACTCCAATATTTTTAACAGAGTCTTGACTCGGTTAATAAAGGAGTGGCTGATCAATTGGTACAAGGAGGAATAATGTTACAATCATTCAAGGAGGCTTCGTTCCTTCTTGACGACATGACTAAAATAAACCAAGCGTTGTACACCCAAGAAGATCAAGTTTCTCTATTTTGTTTTCGATTAACGCAAGACCAATTTGATATAGAGAGAGAGAGGGATGAAAACATCAAGAAGATGTTGGCCCAAATGGAATTTTATCAAGAGCATATGAACGGGACATGTGGAGTGTTTAGAGTTGAGGAGTGTTCTTCTTCCGGTTACTCAAGGCCGGGGGAGAATCAAGGTTGGAACTCCAAGAGATATGAGAAGGGTTTCTACCCACGTTATCTACAGCGAGGCAGAAATCAAGGTTGGAACTATCACAAGGGAGAAGAACAAAGGGGAAACTATCAAGATTGGGCTTAGCAAGGCGATTATTCGAGAAGGGAAGATGATCATGATAAGAACCATACTCACTCGAATAAGAGCCCAAAAATTGAAAGAGAGTGCAAGTAGTCCCTGGCTGAATGACATGTCGCCACGCATACTAGATAAAGTTGAAGGTTCGGATGATTTGTTGAAGGGGATGAAGGATGACTTTTCATCATTGAATAGTAAAGTGAACTCTCATGCCGATGCCATCAAGATACTTGGAGGTTAGTTGAGTTTACTTTCAGCACAATTGGAACCAAAGTTTGCAATGGAAAATAACAATAAAGAGATGGATGTGGTTACTCATACTTGATAAGGGAAGATGATCATGAGGAGAACCATACTTACTCGAGTGAGAGCCCAAAATGAAAAGGGAGTGCAAGCAGTCCCCAGGTGAATGACTTGTTGTCACGCATACTTGATAAGGTTGAAGGTTCGGATGATTTGTTGAATGGGATGAAAGATGACTTTTCATCATTGAACAGTAAAGTGAACTCTCATACCAATTCCATCAAGATACTTGAAGGACAACTGAGTTTATTATCAGCTCAATTGAAACCAAACATAACGATGGAATATGACGATAGAGGGCTGGCTGTGGTTACTCATAGCGGAAAAGTAGCAATAGGTGATGTGATGGGAAATGAAGAGGCTCAAAATCATGGAGATGATAAATGCATGGAGGAACAAGAGATATTTATCCATCAAAGCATTGCCAAAGAACCACAAAAAGAAGTGGAACAACACGTTCCAATCCCAAAAGTCATGCAACCTTTGCCCAAAATAATTCCCCATTTCCCCAATTCCTAAAGAAGCAAAATGGGGATGAGAAGTTCAAGAAGTTATTATCCGTGTTTAAGACATTAAAAATTAATCTCCCCCTTGTGGAGGCATCGTTGGAAATGTTGGGATATGCCAAGTTCATGAAAGAGTTAGTAACATTTTGAGACAATTGAAGTTTTCCATAGTTGTAGTGCAATTATGACTAAGGAGCTGATCAAAAAGAGAGAAGATCCCGGGGCATTCACCATTCCTAGCCCCATTGGCATGCTCAAATTCGCTAAAGCCTTACGCGATTTGGGAGCAAGCATCAACTTAATGCCCTATATGATCTACAAAAAACTTGGGTTGGGTGAACCAAAAGCAACCACAATGAGACTATTAATGGCAGACTGTTCAATCAAACATCCCGTGGTGATACTTTATGACATCTTGGTGAAGGTTAATCGGTTGATTTTCCCGACTGATTTTGTCATTCTCGATAGTGAAATATATGCTTAAATTCCCATTATTTTGGGAAGACCATTCCTAGCAACCGAAAGAGCATTGGTAGATATCGAAAGCGGAGAATTAAAGTTTTGGGTGAACGAAGTTGAAGTAACCTTCAATGTTTGTAAATCAATGAAACACCCAAGTGATATTCATGTGGTGTCCACCGTTGATGTTATTGATGAGGCAGTGGCTAGCGTGAGCCATTTGATGTGCATGAGCGAATCTCTTGAAGTCGTGCTTGCTAACTATGATGAATTCAAAATTCAAGGCTATGAAGAGTAGTAGCTGCTCTTTTCAGGTTTGGGAGGGTATTCAAAGACTCCATTGAAGTTGGACATTGATTTGAAAAATAGAGAGAGTCCTCCCGCAAATCCATCAACAGAAGAACCACCAAATCTGGAATTAAAAGCACTTCCCCCAATATCTGATATGCTTTCTTGGGGCAAAATAACACTCTACCAGTGATCATTGCGGCTGACTTGCTTGAATGGCAGGTGAAATTGCTCCTTGAGGTGTTACGAAGGCATATCAAAGCTATAGGTTGGACCACAGCTGACGTAGTGGCCATTCCTCCCGGTATTTGTACTCACAAAATTTAGCTTGATAGTGAGTGTAAACCGAGTGTTGAACATCAGCGGAGATTGAACCCACCAATGCAAGAAGTAGTTAATAAGGAGATAATAAAATGGTTAGATGCAGGTGTGATCTACCTTATTGCGGATAGCAAATAGGTAAGTCCGGTGCAATGTGTACCAAAAAAGGGAGGTGTTATAATGGTCCCGAATGAAAATGGGGAGCTTGTATTGATGAGGCTGGTGACCTGATAGAGGGTATGCATGGATTACCGAAAGTTAAACTCGTGTACTGAAAAATATCACTTTCCCATGCCCTTCATGGATCAAATTCTTGATTGACCCTTATAAAGAGGTTGATATTGTTTTTTGGATAGTATTCCAGCTACAACCAATCTCCATTGCCCCGGAAGACCAAGAGAAAACCACCTTCACATGCCCCTATGGGACTTTTGACTTTAAAATGATGCCACTCGGGTTATGCAATTCTCCGGCAACATTCCAACTTTGCATGCTATCTATTTTTGCTGGCATGGTGGAAGATTCAATGGATGTATTGATGGATGACTTCTCGGTTGTAGGGGATACTTTTGAGGCATGTTTGGAACACTTAGGACAAGTTCTCCAAAGATGTGTGGACACAAACTTGGTCCTCAATTGGGAAAAATGTCACTTCATGGTTAAAGAAGGGATAGTACTTGGTCAAAAAGTGACGCAAAAAGGGCTGGAAGTTAATAAAGCAAAGATTGAAGTGATTGAGAAATTACCACCACCCATTTCGGCAAAGGGGGTTTGTAGTTTCTTAGGTCATGCCGGTTTCTACTGGAGGTTCATCAAAGACTTCTCAAAGATTGCACATCCTCTATGCAAACTCTTAGAGAAAGAGGTAAAATTCCATGTTGATGATACTTTTATGGTGGCTTTCAGGTGCTTGAAGGAGAAATTGGTATCCACCCCAATCATCATTAGCCCTGATTGGTCAGAATCTTTCGAAGTAATGTGTGATGCAAGTGGAATGGCATTTGGTGTTGTGTTGGGGAAAAAATGCAACAAACTGTTTCACCCAATTTACTACGCGAGCAAGACTCTAAACAGTGCTCAGCGTAACTATATAGTTACTAAACAAGAGTTGCTTGCGGCAGTTTATGCATTCGAGAAATTCCGGGCATACTTGCTAGGTACTAAAGTGATTGTTCACACTGATCATGTTGTGCTGCCTTACCTAATGGCAAAGAAGGATGTCAAGCCAAGGTTGATAATGTGGGTACTACTTTTACAAGAATTTGAATTTGAGGTCAAAGATGGGAAAGGTTGTCAAAATCAGGTGGCTGACCACTTATCAAGGTTAGAGGGTAAGAAGAATGACGAACCTGAGGTTGGCATAAATGATTCTTTTCCGAATGAACAAGTGTTTGCGATAACTCTCAATCAACCTCCTTGATATGCCGATTTCACCAATTACATAGTACGTTGATTGATGCCGGATAAAATGAACTTCTACCAATAAAATAGGTTCATATGCGATGTTAAAAAGTACTTTTGGGAAGAACCATATTTGTTTTGAAAGTGTGCAGACCACATCATTAGAAGGTGTGTTCCGTAAGAAGAAGCATTAGAAATTCTCCATGCTTCACCGGTGGGGGGTCATCACAGCTGTGTGCGTACAGCTGCTAAAGATCTCCAAAGTGGCTATTACTGCTATCCCTCTACAAGGATGCGCACGAATTTGTGATGAGATGTGCTCAATGTTAGAAGAAAGGTGGAGTGTCTCAAAGACACGAGTTACCCCTTACTCCCATTTTAAAAGTTGAGCTATTTGATGTTTGGGGAATAGCTTTCATGGGCCCATTTGTGAGTTCATTCGGTAATAAGTATATCTTAGTTGCAGTAGATTATGTTTCTAAATGGGTGGAAGCTGTTGCACTTCCAAACAATGACGGGAACGGTGTGGTTCAATTTCTGAAACGCTACATCATTGCTCTATTTGGTACTCCTCAAGCTATCATTAGTAATGGTGGATCCCACTTTTGCAATAAATGGTTCTCCGCTGCATTAAGTAAGTATGGGGTGAATCACATGGTAGCAACTCCATATCATCCCCAAAAAAGCGGTCAAGTTGAAGTGTCAAACAAAGAGATCAAGAGCATCTTGGCTAAGACAGTGAATGCTAATAAGACTGACTAGTCTTGAAAGCTGGATGACACACTATGGGTGTATGGCACCGCATACAAAACTCCAATCGGTGTGTCTCGGATCAGCTTGTTTTTGGAAAGACTTGCCATCTACCAGTTGAATTGGAACACAAAGCGATGTGGGCATTGAAAGCTCTGAATTTGGACTGGATAAAAACCTCAAAAGAGAGAGTAGAGCAGTTAAATAAGTTCAACAAATTCAGGTTCAAAGCTTACGAAAGTTCAGCTCTCTACAAGGAAAAGATGAAGAAGAGGCATAATGCTAAAATACTTAAAAGAGAGTTCAAGATGGGAGATTGGGTGTTACTATACAACTCCCAACTTAGACTCTTTCCCGGAAACCTCAAGTCCCTATGGTTAGGACCATTTAGAGTGACACAGGTATTCACAAATGGTGCAATAGAAGTTGAGGGTCAAGAAAGACCTACATTTAAGGTGAATGGGCAATGCTTGAAATTATACTTTGGAGAATGTCAAGAGATTTCTTTGATTCAGGTGGTGTACTTGAAAGATGCTTGAAATGCCACGACGTTAAATAAGGGGCTTCTTGGGAGGCAACCCAAGTGTTAGTGTTTTAAATAATCTGTGTTGATTTTATAGGAGTTGGAGCATAAACAAGACAAAAGTGACATTGGTGAGTCACCGAACCCATTCGACGAGCATGATTTGGTCCACCTTATGGACCTCAAGAATGGGGCTGAGACTCTGGAACATTTGGTGGGATACCTTCACCATTCGACGAATCACCGATGTGCTTAGGCAACCCGACTTTCCTCGCCCTTTTACTTCAACGATGAAAACGTCCCTCAAGGATCGTTCGACGATGTTTTGAGTCCATTATGCGAGTTGCTGATCTGTTCATTGATATCCTACATCTTCGCTGATCTGCCCTTCTCTGAAGTGCAGCCCACTGGAACTAGGGGCGATCTGAAGATCATTTGGTGCATCGCCGAAGCATTCTGCGACCGGTTCACTCTCTCGCCAACTGGGCGCTTAGTGAAGATTCCTCATTACCTTGTTCTACTTGTTTACACACTAGAATATTATCATTTCTTGTTAGTTTTTCTTTATAATTTACGGTGATGCCCGTTCTCTAACCCTATTGAGGACAATGTTGAATGCTTTTAGTGGGTGGGGGGATTTGGTCAGTGAACTCTCTCCTCTTTGTGCCACCTCTCTTGTTTGTGTTTGAATATGGTTGTTCTCTTCCAAATTTGAGTATCGGTCGTGATCAATACTGATGACTTGAATAGTGCTCATAATCGAACAAAAGTGAATGTGCAGCTACGATGAGGCCAAATGAAGTTGCATAGACAATATGTGAACTTTTTGGATCTGGTTGTGAGTAGCCAAGTATCGAATTGAGTCTCTTGTGATGAACATTGCACACTAGCGAAAGTGTGGAGTCTTGTTTGACATTGGTGTCAATGCCTTGTGTGATAAGCTTACTATGAACCATGTGTGATGACACCTAGAATTTTTCCCGTTGGTCCAGTTAACTAGGTGATGCTATCTATTTATATGATCTTAGGCAACTTTGAAGAGTGTGAAACTATTTGACATTATACCTCTTTTTGTTGGCCTAACTTGTTAGTGTGTGAACCCTACTTGAGCACCCTTGAGCCTTAACCTTTTCTTGGAAGAAACTTGATGAAAAAGTGACCTTTCTTGATCCATTAACTATAACCCTCATGATTTGTGGTTTGTTTGAATAGCCAACTTAGGCCAAAAGCCTAGTGCAAGGAATGCCCCTTAGACTCATGGTTTTGAGAAAAATGGAACCCCTCCATACAAAAAAAATAGCAAAAGAAAAGAAAAGAATAAAAAAGAAAAAGAATGAAAAGGTTTTGGAATAAAATTGTGAAAATGCAGAAAGAAATGTGGTTTCCAATAGTCCATGGAAAGAGAATAATGGGATGACTTGTTAGCACAAATGAAAATGATGAAGAAACGGAAAGAAAGTGTTGTTCACACCACATTTCATGAAGATTACAGTCACTGAGCCTAAATGATCATACCTTTGCCCTCAGCACCGTTACAAGCCATGAAATGGCCTTTTTTTTTATCTTAAGTGAGCCGAAACAATTGATTGGAAAATAAGGGCAAACCTATGGGTGAAATCATGCATTGTGTTCATATTTGTGAGTGTGAGTGTTTCATTTGATTCCAGAGGTTTAAATTGTGAACCATTGTATGTGATTATGGAATCATTCTTTGTGTGAGGGCATTTGAGTACCTTTGTTGAGCTTGAACTTGCATTTGAAGCAAGTATTGTGAACTTGAGAATCTTTGATAGTGGTGAATCACAACTTGAATCTTTGAGTACACAATTGATCCTTCCATGAGTAAATTGAGTCTTTTTGTGTGCATTCATGGTTGAGTCTTGTGTAGCACTGTTTGAGACATCCTTTTTGAACTGTTGAACATGAGTTTTACTTGAGGACAAGCAAAAGTTTAAGTTGGGGGTGTTGATGAGTCTATGATTTGGACTCATTTAGGGCTTTATTTTAATAGATACAGTGTCCTCAAATGCATGTTTTATGCCAATAACTGATGTAAAATCCCTGATTTTCAGGTATTTGGATTTATGAATGAAGAATGGACACTAATGTGCAAAAAGGAACAAAGCAAGCTAAAGGAATGAAGAAATGAAAACCTGGTGATCGCCTATGTCACTCGGCGAATGGCCAAATTGTCAAGATACCGCCTAAAGGTACAGAATGCTTTGAGCTAAACTAGGGGTAACTTCGGCGTGTCACCGATCCATTCGGAGAAGGACGACCAGGTCACCAAAAGTGCTAAAGAAGATTCAAACAACTGTTGATGGGCGAGATAGAAGGCAAAAGGGCGACTCGCGGAATTATTTGATGATCCCGATCTAGATTGCTTAAAGTTAGAGTAGCCAGACAAAGAAAAAGTGAAAAATGAAGGCGAGATGAAGAACAATCGGCGAGTCGCAAATCTGTTGGCGAAGCCCGACATACCTCGCCGAGTGGTGTTAAACAGCTACACATCAGACTTGTTTAAATTAATTTTGTCTAGAGAGAGAAAGGTATTCAGAAACGTGAGAGATATAAAATTGAGAGCAAAAAAATTACCATTGTGGTTTACAAGGGATTTTAACTAGATTTTTGGTTGAGATTTTGTAATAGAGAAGATTTTAGTAATTTCTAACTTTTGAATTTCAATTACCCGGCTGTCAAAAACATGGCAGATGTTGATTTTCTTGTTTTTGCTATGAGTGGCTCAAACCCTTTTCTTGGGGTTTTGTCTATGAAGCCAATTGTTGAGTTTTACTAAGTGGGTGTCGTTGAATTGCAAATAATGGCGTTAATTTGAAGTGGGTCTGAGTTGCTACTGCGTTTTGAAGTCGTGTTGCATGTTTAGTGTAACAAGTTCAGTGTTGTGCGCTTGCTCGAGAGAATGGTGCAGAGCCAAAGTAGAAATCTTAGCGTCCTTAGTAGTGGGTTACCATGATTTCAGCTTGAGAGAGTGAAACATGGGATCTATCCTTTGTATCCAGCTCGAGAGAGTGGATTTGATGAGGACCAAGGGCTGGGCATCTTGCTGTTCGTGTTGAAGTTTGAGAGAATTCGACATAGAAAAGGTAATTGTTCGAGAGAAAGTTACTTTACATATGGTCCGACCTACCCACGACAAATTATCCTATTATGAGCATCAATATTCACGCACTAAGTTAAAACTCGGCAATTGGTTGGTCATTACCCCAAATTTTACTTTACTATTTGATCGTTCCGAGTTGAAGTATGAAATTGGAGTAATAATAGAAACTAGATATTTGAAACGAAAACAACAAAAAAAGTGTATTACTTGCTCAATTGAAGAGATTGTTGTCATAGTTTCATCATTGCATTTGAAGGAAAAACTACTCCGTGTGGGATTCGACCCCAACTCACTTACTTGGGTTATATTACTGACTAACGATCGTTGGCACTTAGTATTGGATGAAGTGTCCTGATACGTGAAATCAACTTTTCCACTATCTTCAAAATGATGCTTTGACTTAGTAAATTGCATGCATTCAACTAAAATGTCCCTTTTAACATGTTTTCATGATTTTATGCATGGCTATCATACTTAGTGCATTTTTGTACTAACCCATATTTTCCTACATTTTCCCCAAGTGTAGGGTCCGGTTCTCAAGGTGGTCAACATTGTGGCTAAAGCTCAAATTTGATCATTTATCCTAGCTTGTTGGTGAGTCCTTATGATTCGAGGACGGATATGATCATTGTAGTTTCATTCTTGTATTTCCTTTTCGGATTATGTTTTTTGGGTTGTGACCCTATTTAATTCTAATGTTGTAATAGATGGCTAATTGAGACAAGTCTAGACTTCCACTTTCCTTTATGAAAATTTTGGACTTGAATTGCGTTTTTACTCGTATTGGTCTAATGCTTTATGTTATGATATGCTAAGTGGCTTAAATGGAGACTTTCGGGGTTCTATGTGCCTTGTTACATAAAGGGGGTTTCCCTGGGTCATGGCATGAATCCATGGTAGCCTTAAGGAGCTGACTCACCCTTGAACTCGACAAGTAAGTGATCTCCTAGCTGAGATCTCTCAATAGCTGCCTGAATATGCCTTGTACTCAACAAAAAAAAAAATGAAGTGCAGTATCAGTACACAACCAACAGTGTACTAGTAGGATCACAAGACTATTCTAGTAAGTGAGACATACACAAGGAAATACAGCATAGTAATCCACACATCACACATATATAGAAAGAATAAAAATTTACCAGTTCATTCCTAATATATCAGTTTCACAATATCAATATCAAATACAACAGTTAATGATGGTCTTCTCGTGACACCCACACTCAAAATGATAGTGTGTCGGAACGTGACACCCTATCCAATAATGTGTCGAAACGTGATACCCGATCCAATATGTGTCGGAATGTGACACCTGTTCTAATTATGTGTCGTAATGTGACACCTGATCCAATCAACCACAATTACAAACACAATGAACACCACAATGAATGATTTACACACTTGAATCGTACAATCAGGTAGCAAGTTCATTGCATGCTATAGAATCGTAATTTGTCATTTCATTAGATTCATTTCATCTTTCCATATTCAAATACATGCATGAATACAATGGAGCAGTTATCAAGCATATATAATACATACGGGAAATCAAACAATCACCTACTTCTATACCAAGCCCAAACACTCTTAAGGAACTTGAGTTTCGGCTTTTCGGAGACCCTCAGCTTGTTCGGTCTAAAATAAATAAATTATGCAAATGATCAATAATAGAGGCCTAATTTACCCAGATTATATCCAAATACTAGCCTTTGGCCAATCCCATGATCCTAACACATAACTAGGGCCTTTTCCACCATTAAATTCAAGCCAAAACCCTTTCCCAAGGATAAATAGCATGGCTTCTAAGTTTTAAGAATAAATTTATGAATTAGGAGAGTAATTGACTTACCTTTAGCATAAGAATTAGTGAAAAAACTTGAAGAAATAGCCCTCGTGTCACGACCCAAGCCTAGGGCCTAGACGTGACCGGCGAATGGGGAACCCGAAGGAACCCCAAACAAGCCTCATAGCGTATCATTACACATCATTGGTCGCGGAAGCAATTAAATGACCATGAGCAATAAGCATAATCAAAGGGGGGAAATCGGGACTAAGGGAGCAAGAGAAAAAA
>JAJOON010033468.1:0-16203 GCA_029582645.1 Solanum megistacrolobum | reverse complement strand
GGGGGGGGGGGGGGTAATTACTGAAAGTCAATGAATAAGTCATAAAGGTTTGAATATTGATACAAATGGTCGAGATAAGTTGTTTGGACAACGGAGTTTTGTAAAACAAAGTAATTTCTTGATAATTCAGGATCAACATCAGTTTATGACTCATCAAAATGGGAACATTTCTATAGATGGTGGTGATTAATTAGTTTTCTGCACAATTGAGGGTTGTACAACCAAGAAATTCTTAATGTGTAATATCTCGCAAATTGAAATAACTAGGAAAGAGTTAAAAGTTTGGGAAAGAATCATTTTTGGAAAGTATATGAAAATCTGGAAAATTGTGAAGTATGTTAGTTGAGTTTTTTGTCAACTTTAAATGACCATAACTCCTAGCTCAGGATGATTTAGGTGTATTTCCAGATATGGTTGGAAATCTCTTGGAATAACCTTTCCAATGCCGCTGAATTTGTGCGATTCTGAGTTCGTATGAGTGAGTTATTCCCTTTGGAAGTTGGGTTGTCTGAATGAGGAAAGTCTAATTCGGATTTTTGAAGGGTAATCTAGTCTTTTCCTTACCTAATTATTGAAATTCATTTAGGAGTTAATTAGGGTAAAATGCGATTTTAGTTAGTTTAGAAAAGTTGAAATTTCACGCTAGGGCTTGGAGAAAAGAGGAAACAGGAGAAGGGAGAAGATAAATCAAGATTCGTCAAGATTCGTCAAGATTGTCGAGTTTAACTTGTGGTTTTCATCAAGGGGTGTTCCCTACGAGGTAGGTGAGATCACATAGAGTTGGGTTAGTTCACCCACACGCCAACCATGATTCAATTCAGCGAATTTAAGTCTTTGAAAGTTTAGAAATTGACTTCTTGGTGAACATTGTTGAAAGTTTCGTTTGAATTTCTTGTGGGTTATGTTGTTGGAGTCTCTTGCGATTTGATTCATGTTTCCAAGTGTAATTTCGCTTTGAATCTATCATATATTGAGGCTATAAATTATTCTATGTGTTTGGGGAAGGAACCATTCAAGTTTAGAGGGTTTAGAGATGAAAAACGGAGAAGAAAAGTCATCAAACACCTGGGGATAGGGGTGGGGAGTCGCGCCAGCCAGCGCACCCCAGGGCAGTCTCTGAATGTTGACGGTTGGCACCCTGCGCCTCTTAGAGTCAAAGGGATGCTAGTTCTCCCCATTCGTTCCCCATCTTTTCGTACTTGTTCCTTAGAAATGTACCTATGTTTCTTAGATGATTCCAACACTCTTAGATACATCTAAACATCATGAAATCATCCATAAACATGAGATTATGAGCCTTGAATCCATAATTCAATTCAAGGAAAGTTAAGAGTAAAGTATAGAAGTTAAGAAGCAAGTCAAGAGAAGTTTATAAAGTTTTCAAAAATCTTTCACAAACGTTTTAACTTTTTTTTAAGACTTAAGTTTCAAGTTAAGTAAAGAGTAAAGAGTTGAGTTCATTTCTCAAAAAGCTATAAGGGAACTAAGTATTCCCAAGAGTTTAAAATGTTTTCACATTTGATCAAGAAAGGGAAACACCGATTTCCAAGAGAGCTTTTAAGCTAACGTTTGGAGTAATTATCTCAAACCAAAGAAAGAAATTTTGATTTTAAATCATTGAGCTAAGTATATTTTGGGAGTAGTATTGAGCACCGATATGGGGATGAGAGTTCATATTAACTTAAGTCTCGATAAACCATGTAGCCATCATGGGTAGTAAAGGATAATACATTTTAGATGACTCCTTAAGATGTTTTTAGTATAGACTAGTAGATCCACTGAGTTAAGCGTTCTTTATGATGGCAAAGTATAGGACAGTTCTGACAGCGTGGGCAAGACGTTGTACACCACTTAGGCTCATAGTGGTGGTTGTCAGTAAGAGAAACTCCTACAGAAAACTATATTTATTTATTACATAAGTAAAGTTGAGTTTGTTATTTCATTTTCTTTAACGAACTAAGTTGTTTTCCACTGTTTTACAATCTTTATATATATATTGCATGTGTTTTATTGCTTTATATTGAGTTAAGTTGTTCATGAGTTGAGTAAAGCCAATGTAAGTGTTTCTTTCAGATTCTTTTCATGCTTAAGTTATGATTAGCATTCCAACTCACATACTCGTACATTCAATGTACTGATGCCAGTTGGCCTGCATCTTATTATGATGCAGACGTAGGTAACCAGGATTAACATCCAACTCCTCATTGATCCAGTTGAGCACTCAGAGTTAGTTGGTAAGCCTCTATGCATTCCAGAGGACTCTTTCAATCGTAAGCTTTCAGTATTTCATTGTTAGGATGATCAGGGGTCTTGTCCTGACTTCCCTCTTTGTTTTTGACGCTTCATAGACAGTTAGACAGTTAGTAGTTCAGTTGTCTTTACATTTTCATTTCATATGTTAAGGCTTGAGTTGTCATTTTGGCCAAGTTGAATGTTTGACTTTTTAAGCATTCTTAGTATTTTATTATTCAAGTGAGTATAGTGTAACTGATCTTTATAAATATGCATAGAGTCTTCCACTGAGTAAGTAAGCTAGGCCAAGGGTTCGCTTGGGGCCAGTAATGGTTCTCGAGTGCCAGCCACGTCCGGGGTGTAGGCTCGGGGCGTGACAAACTTGGTATTAGAGCCCAGAGTTCAAGAGTCCTAGGGAGTCTAAGAAGTCGTGTCTGTAGAGTCCTGGTTATCAGTGTGAAGCGCGCAACATCTATAATTAGGAGTCTGCAACATTTTGGAAATTCCTACACTTCGTTCATACTCATTTCGTGCATTAGAGTTTTATCTTTAAAAAGTTTCCTTCTAATTTATGCTTGTGCATGTTTGCAGATAATCACACCTCCACGAAGACCTGTCAGAGATCGTCCTACAAGGCATAATATTTAGGAGCAAGGGGTACCAAATGCACCTAAGGTGCAACCCCAAGGAGAAGTCACTAATGCTGAATTCAGGGAAACCATAAGGATGCTCAGTCAAGCTGTAACTAATCAAGTTAGGAAACAGAGAGGAGCTAGATAGGAAGTGACTGATACTTCAAGGATTCGTGAGTTCTTTATGATGAATCCTCCATATTTCACGGGTTCCAGCACTACTGAGGATCCAGAGAGTATTGTTGAGGAACTGAAGAAGGTATTTGAGGTTATACATGTTACCGTTACTAAGCGAGTTCATCTAGCTGCATATCAACTGAAGAATTTTGCTAGGACTTGGTTTCACCTGTGGAAAGGGGGGCAGAGCTAATGATGTACCACCTACGAGTTGGGCATGTTTTGAGGAGGCCTTCTTGGGGTGTTTCTTCCCCCGAGAACTAAATGAAGATAAGTTACGAGAATTTATTACCCTTAAGCAAGATTCCTTGAGTGTTCATGAGTATCGGTTGAAGTTCACCCATCTATCCCGTTATGCTCCTCAGATGGTTGTGGATATGAGTAATAGAGTGAGTCTGTTTATGGCTGGGTTGTCCCATCTATAAAGCAAAGAGGGTAGGGTAGCGATGCTAATTAGGGATATGGATATATCAAGGTTAATAGTATATGTGCAGAAGGTTGAGGAAGAGAAGTTGTGGGATAGGGAGGAATTCAGAAATAAGAAAGCTAAGACAGGGAATGAGTCTGGACAGCAGAAAAGCAATGTGAACCGTTCGTCCTTTCAGCAAAAGCAAAAGGAACCTGTTCCATCATCTGCTAGTGCACCTGTACCCAGAAACAAAGGTGAGTATAATGGCAAGAATTCGCAAAACTTTAGAGCTAAACCTGCACAGTCTCAAGGTAGTGTGGCACAAAGAGGTAACTGGGCTCCTGCATATGCTAGGTGTGGTAGAACCCACCCAGGTATGTGTCGTGATGGCTAGTCAGGTTGTTTCAAGTGTGGACAAGAGGGTCACTTCATGAAAGAGTGCTCTAAGAACATGCAAGGTAGCAGAAATCAAGGCAATAGAGCTCAATCTTCATCAGTTGCACCAACAAACAGGGTTTCACCTAGAGGAGCTACATCCGGTACTAGCGAAGGAGCAAACCGCTTCTATGCAATAACTAGGCATCATGAGCAAGAGAACTCTCCAGATGTTGTCATTGGTATGATCAAAGTCTTTACTTTTGATTCTTATGCTTTGGTAGACCCAGGAGCAAGTTTATCTTTTGTAGCCCCTTATGTCGCAAATAAGTTTGATGTTCTTCTTGAGAAACTCTGTGAACCCTTTTGTGTTTCTACACCTGTTGGGGAGTCTATTTTAGCTGAGTGAGTTTATTGTGATTGTGTCATTTCCATCAATCTCAAAGACACCATGGCTGATTTAATTGAGTTAGACATGGTAGATTTTGATGTCATTCTAGGTATGAACTGGCTTCATGCATGTTATGCCTCCATTGATTGTAGAATTCCTAATAAGCCAATCTTAGAGTGGAAAAGTAGTTCAGCATTGCCTAAGGGTCATTTCATTTCGTACCTTAAGGCAAGAAAGATAGTTTCTAAGGGTTGTGTCCATCACTTGGTCCGAGTTAATGACTCTAGTGTTGAGATACCTCTCCTATAGTTAAAGAGTTTCTACAAGTCTTTCCAGATGATCTACCTGGAGTCCCTCCTGAGATAGAGATAGACTTTGGTATAGATGTTCTTCGAGATACCCATCCTAACTCTATTCCGCCATATATGATGGCACCTGTAGAATTGAAAGAGCTTAAAAATAGTTGAAAGATCTGCTACTTAAGGGTTTCATTCGACCAAGTGTCTCACCTTGGGGCGCTCCGGTCTTATTTGTGAGAAAGAACGATCGTTCCCTTAGGATGTGTATAGATTACCGCCAATTGAACAATGTTACCATCAACAATAAGTATCCTCTTCCAAGAATTGATGATATTTTCAATCAGCTTCAGGGTGCTTCTTGATTTTTGAAAATAGACCTCAGATCTAGCTACCATAAGTTGAAAGTAAGGGAATGTGATATTCCCAAGACAACATTCAGGACCTGTTATGGTCATTATGAGTTTCTGGTCATGTCGTTCGGTTTAACTCATGCACCTGCAGCGTTCATGGACCTTATGAATAGAGTTTTCAAACTTTATTTAGATATGTTTGGTATCGTTTTCATTGATGACATACTAACTTATTCAAGGAATGAAAAAGGTCATGCTAGCCATCTCAGAATAGTTCTTCAGACTTTGAAAGATAAGGAGTTATATGCTAAGTTCGCTAAATGTTAGATTTGTCTTAAGTCTGTGGCATTCTTGGGCCACATAGTTTCCGGTGATGGAATTAGAGTTGATACCCAAAAGATAGAGGCAGTGCAGAATTGGCCTAGACCCACATCTCCAACTGATATTAGGAGTTTCTTGGGCTTGGATGGATATTATAGAACATTGGTAGAGGGGTTCTCATCCATTTCATCTCCTTTGACCAAGTTGACACAAAAAATAGTGAAGTTTCAATGGTCGAAAGCTTGTGAAAAAAGCTTTCAGTAATTGAAAAAGAGGTTGACTACTTCCCTAGTGTTAACTTTACCAGAGGGTACTGAAGGTTTTTTGGTGTACTGCGATGCATCTAGAGTTGGTTTGGGTTGCGTGTTAATGCAGAATGGCAAGTTATAGCTTATGCCTCCAGACAGTTGAAAATCTATGAGAAGAAATACCCAACCCATGACTTAGAGTTGGTGCTGTAGTATTTGGTTTGAAGATATGGTGTCATTATTTATATGGTGTTCATGTAGATGTATTCACTTATTAAAAGAGTCTTCAGTATGTGTTCACTCAGAAAGAGCTTAATCTCAGACAAATGAGGTGGTTAGAATTACTCAAGGATTATGACATGAGTATTCTTTACCACCCAAGTAAGGCTAAGGTTGTTTCTGATTCTTTAAGTAGGTTGTCTATGGATAGTACCTCCCATGTTGAGGAATAAAAGAGAGAGTTAGCGAAATATGTGCATAGACTTGCACACTTAGGAGTCCGACTGATGGATTCCACAGAAGGAGGAGGAGTGGTGATGAATGGGGCAGATCTTCTTTAGTGTCATAAGTGAAAGAAAAGCAAGACCAAGATCCTATTTTGCTTGAATTTAAGGAAAATGTTCATAAGCAAAAAGTATTAGCTTTTGAACAAGGGGGAGATGGCATATTAAGATATCAAGGTAGATTGTGTGTACTAATGGTGGATGGACTCCAAGAGAGGATCATGGAGGAAGCTCATAGCTCCAGATATTCCATTCATCTGGGTTCCACAAAGATGTATCGTGAATTGAAAGAGGTCTATTGTAGGAATAGCATGAAGAAGGGCATTGCAGAATTTGTTGCTAAGCGGCCGAATTGCCAACAAGTTAAAGTAGAGCACAAAAGGCCCAGTGGTTTGGCTCAGATTATAGAACTTCTGGAATGGAAGCGGGAGATGATTAATATGGATTTTATCACAGGTTTACCAAGGTCTCGCAGGCAACATGATTCCATTTGGGTTATTATCGATAGAATGACAAAATCTGCACACTTTTTGCCGGTGAAGACTACCCATTCAGTAGAAGATTATGTTAAGCTATATATTCAAGAAGTGGTAATACTTCATGGAGTTCAGATCTCCATTATTTCAGACAGAGGTGCGCAATTTACTGCACAATTTTGGAAGTCATTCCAGAAAGGCTTGGGTTCAAAGGTGAACTTGAGTACTGCTCTTCTTCATCAGACAAATGGTCAAGCAGAGCGCGCTATTCAGACCTTAAAGGATATGTTGAGGGATTGTTGTGATTGATTTCAAAGGTAATTGGGATGATCACCTACCTCTTATTGAGTTTGCTTACAACAATAATTACCACTCTAGCATCCAAATGGCTCCTTATGAAGCTCTTTATGAGAGAAGGTGTAGATCTCCTATTGGATGGTTTGAGGTTTGTGAAGCAGGGTTGATAGGACCAGATCTAGTTCATCAAGCCATGGAGAAGGTGAAAGTGATTCAAGAGAGGTTGAAGACGGTGCTGAGTCATCAGAAATCCTACACTGATCTTAGGAGAAGAGAGTTAGAGTTTGAAGTTGATGATTGGGTGTATTTAAAGGTTTCATCCATGAAGGGCGTTATGAGATTTGGTAAGAAAGGGAAGGTTAGTCCCCGGTTTATTGGACCTTATCGAATAACCAAGATGATTGAGAAAGTAGCTTATGAGTTGGAGCTACCACAAGAGTTAGCAGCGGTTCATACTGTATTTCACGTCTCCATATTGAAGAAGTGCATGGGCTATCCTTCATTGATCATACCAACTGAGGATATTGGGATCAAGGATAGCTTGTCTTATGAGGAGATTCCTGTTCAGATTCTAAATCACCAAGTTCGCAAGTTGAGGACTAAGGAAGTAGCATCAATCAACGTCCTTTAGAGAAACCAATTTGTTGAGGAAGCTACTTGGGAAGTTGAGGAGGATATGAAGAAGAGATATCCACATCTCTTTGAATCCGTAGAAGTTCCAAATCAAGGTACTAATCCTTTTGTTGGCATTTTACTTATAAATTGGCCTGTAGTATTTGCATTGCTTGTTGGTTGTTTGAAATGTATGATTGATATTACACCCTTAGCCTAGTAAGAGTAATCTCATTCGAGGACGAATGTTCCCAAGGTGTAGATATTGTAACATCTCGCAAATTGAAATAACTAGGAAAGAGTTAAAAGTTGGGGAAAGAATCATTTTTGGAAAGTATAGGAAATTCTGGAAAATTGTGAAGCATGTTAGTTGAGTTTTTGGTCAACTTTATATGGACATAAATCCTAGTTCAAGATGAGTTATGTGTATTTCCAGATATGGTTGAAAATCTCTTGTAATAACCTTTCCATTGCCGCTGAGTTTGCACGATTTTGAGTTTGTATAAGTGAGTTATGCCCTTTGGAAGTTGGGATGTTTGAATAAGGGAAATCTAATCCGGATTTTTGAAGGGTAATTTAGTCTTTTCCTTACCTAATTATAATAATTTGTTTTTAGAAGTTAATTGGGGTAAAATCAGATTTTAGTTAGTTTAGAAAAGTTGAAGTTTCATTCTACGGCTTGGAGAAAAGAGAAATGAGGAGAAGGGAGAAGGGAAATCCAGATTCGTCAAGATCGTCGAGTTTAACTTGTGGATTTCATCAAGGGGTGATCCCTACGAGGTATGTCAGATCACATAGCGTTGGGTTAGTTCACCCAAACGCCAACCATGATATAATTCAGCGAATTTAAGTCTTTGAAAGTTTAGAAATTGAGTTCTTGATGAACATTATTGAAAGTTTCGTTTGAATTTCTTGTGGGTTTGTGTTGTTGGAGTCTCTTGCGATTTGATTCATGTTTCCGGGTATAATTTCGGTTTGAATCTATCATATATTGAAGGTATAAATTATTCTATGTTTTTGGGGAAGGAACCATTGAAGTTTAGAGGGTTTAGAGATGAAAAACGGAGAAGAAAAGTCGTCAAACACCTGGGAATATGGGTGGGGAGTCACGCCAGCCAGCACACCCCAAAAGGGTCTCTGAATCTTCAACCTTGGGGAGCCGCACCAGCCATCGCTCCCCAGGCAAGTCTCTGAATGTTGAGGGTTGGCACCCCGCGCCTCTTAGAATGCCATAGATGCCAGTTCTCCACATTAGTTCCCCATATTTTCGTACTTGTTCCTTAGCAATGTACCAGTGTTTCTTAGTTGATTCCAACACTATTAGGAACATATAAACATCATGAAATCATCCATAAACATGAGATCATGAACGTTGAATCCATAATTCAATTCAAGGAAAGTTAAGAGTCAAGTATAGAAGTTAAGAAGCAAGTCAAGTGAAGTTTATAAAGTTTTCAAAAGTCTTTCACAAACATTTTAACTTTGTTTTAAGACTTAAGTTTCAAGTTAAGTAAAGAGTAAAGAGTTGAGTTCATTTCTCAAAAAGCTATAAGGGAACTAAGTATTCCCAAGAGTTTAAAATGTTTTCACATTTGAACAAGAAAGGGAAACACCGATTTCCAAGAGAGCTTTTAATGTAAAGTTTGGAGTAATTATCTCAAACCAAAGAAAAAAGTTTTTATTTTAAATCATTGAGATAAGTATATTTTGGGAGTAGTATTGAGCACAGATATGTGGATGCGAGTTCATATTAACTCAAGTCTCCATAAACCATGTAGCCATCATGAGTAGTAAAGGATAATACTTTTTAGATGACTCCTTAAGATGCTTTTAGCATAGACTAGTGGATCCTCTTAGTTAAGCGTTCTATATGATGGCAAATTATATGACAATTTTGCCAGCGTGGGCAAGACGTTGTATCACCACTTAGGCTCATAGTAGTGGTTGTCGGTTAGAGAAACTCCCACAGAAAACTATATTTCTTTATTACATGAGTCAAGTTGAGTTTTTTATTTCATTTTCTTTAAAGAACAAAGTTGTTTTCCATTGTTTTACAAGCTTTATATATATTGCCTGTGTTTTATTGCTTTCTATTGAGTTAAGTCGTTCAGGAGTTGAGTAAAGCCAACGTAAGTGTTTATTTCAAATACTTTTCTAGCTTAAGTTATGTTTAGCATTCCAACTCGCATACTCGTACATTCAATGTACTGATGCCAATTGGCCTGCTTCTTATTATGATGAAGACACAGGTAACCAGGATCAACATCTAGCATCTCGTTGATCCAGTTGAGCACTCAAAGTCAGTTGGTGAGCCTCTTTGCATTCCAAAGGACTCTTTTTATCATTTGCTTTCAGTATTTCATTGTTAGGATGTTCGAGGGTCTTGTCCAGACATCCCTCTTTGTTTTCGAGGCTTGAAAGATAGTTAGACAGTTAGTAGTTCAGTTGTCTTTCCATTTTCATTTCATATGTTAAGACTTGAGGTGCCATTTTGGCTAAGTTGAATGTTTGACTTTTTAAGCATTCTCAGTATTTTATTATTCAAGTGAGTCTAGTGCTATTGATTATTATAAATATGCATGGAGTCTTCCGCTTAGTAAGTAAGCCAGGCCAAGGGTTCACTTGGGGCCAACAATGGTTCTCGAGTACCAGCCACGTCCGGGGTATAGGCTCGGGGTGTGACAAACATGATTTTAGAGCACACTGTTCAAGAGTCCTAGGGAGTCTATGAAGCCGTGTCTGTATAGTCCTGGTTATCGGTGTGAAGCGCACCAAATCTATATTTAGGAGGCTGCAAAATTTAGGAAATCCCTTCACATCTTTCATACTCATTTCGTGCATTAGAGTTTAATTTCTAAAAAGTTTCCTTCTAATTCATGCTTGCGCGTGTTTTTAGATAATCATGCCTCCACAAAGAGTTGTCAGACATCGTCCTGCTAGACATAATGTTGAGTAGCAAGGGGTACCCAATGCACCTGAAGTGCAACCCCAAGGAGAAGTCACTAACGCTGAATTCAGAGAAGCGATAAGGATGCTCAGTTAAGTTGTGACTAATTAGGTTGGGCAACAGAGAGGAGCTAGACAGGAAGTGGCTGATTCTTCGAGGATGTGTGAGTTCTTGATGATGAATCCTCCATGTTTCACGGGTTCCAGCACTACTGAGAATCCAGAGAGTTTTGTTAAGGAACTGAAGAAGGTATTTGAGGTTATACATGTTGTCGATACTGATCGAATTAAACTAGCTGCATATCAACTGAAGAATGTTGCTAGGACTTGGTTTGACCAGTGGAAAGGGGGCAGATCTGAGGATGCACCACCTGCGAGTTGGGCATGTTTTGAGGAGGCCTTCTTGGGGCGTTTCTTCCCCTGAGAACTGAAAGAGGCTAAGGGGCGAGAATTTCTTACCCTTAAGTAAGATTCCTTGAGTGTTCATAAGTATGGGTTGAAGTTCACCCAGCTATCCCGTTATACTCCTGAGATGGTTGCAGATATGAGGAGTAGAATGAGTCTGTTTGTGGCTAGGTTGTCCTATCTATCAAGCATAGAGGGCAGGGCAACGATGCTAATTAGGAATATGGATATATCAAGGTTAATGGTATATATGTAGCAAGTTGAGGAAGAGAAGTTGTGGGATAGGGAGAAATTCAGAAATAAGAAAGCTAAGACAGGGAACGAGTCCGGGTAGTAGAAAAGCAATGTGAACCATTCGTCCTTTTAGAAAAAGCAAAAGGGACCTGCTCCATCATCTGCTAGTGCACCTGCACCCAGAAACAAAGGTGATTATAATGGCCAGAATTCGCAAAACTTCAGAGCTAGACCTGCACAGTCTCAAGGTAGTGTGGCACAATGAGGTAATTGGGCTCCTGCATGTGCTAGGTGTGGTAGAACCCACCTAGGTAAGTGTCATGATGGCCATTCTGGTTGTTTCAAGTGTGAACAAGAGGGTCACTTCATGAAATAGTCCCCTAAGAACAGGCAAGGTAGTGGAAATTAGGGAAATAGAGCTCAATCTTCATCAGTTGCACCACCAGACAAGGCTGCACCTAGAGGAGCTACATCCAGTACTAGCGGAGAAGCAAACCGCCTCTATGCAAGAACTATCCAAATGTTGTCAATGATATGATTAAAGTCTTTACTTTTGATATTTATGCATTGCTAGACCCAGGAGCAAGTTTATATTTTGTAACCCCTTATGTTGCAAATAAGTTTAATGTTCTTCCTGAGAAACTCTTTGAACACTTTTGTGTTTCTACACCTGTTGGGGAGTCTAGTTTAGCTGAGCGAGTTTATCGTGATTGTGTCATTTCCATCAATCAAAAAGACACCATGACTAATTTAATTGAGTTAGACATAGTAGATTTTGATGTCATGCTAGGTATGGATTGGATTCATGACTGTTATGCCTCCATTAATTGTAGAACTCGAGTTGTCAAGTTCTAAATTCCTAATGAGCCAGTCTTAGAGTGGAAAAGTAGTTCATCAGTGCCTAAGGGTCATTTCATTTCGTACCTTAAGGCAAGAAAGTTAGTTTCTAAGGGTTGTGTCTATCACTTGGTCTGAGTTAATGACTCTAGTATTGAGATACCTCTCTTTCAGTCAGTTCCTATAGTTAGAGAGTTTGCAGAAGTCTTTCCAGATGATCTACCTGGAGTCCCTCCTTAGAGAGAGATATACTTGGTATATATATTCTTCCAGATACCCGTCCTGTCTCTATTTCGCCATATAGGATGGCACGGACAGAGTTGAAAAAGCTTAAAGAACAATTGAAAGATCTGCTAGATAAGTGTTTCATTCGACCAAGTGTCTTACCTTGGGGCGCTCCGGTCTTATTTGTGAGAAAGAAAGATCGTTCCCTTAGGATGTGTATAGATACCGCCAATTGAACAAGGTTACCATCAAGAATAAGTATCCTCTTTCGAGAATTGATGATCTTTTCTATCATCTTTAGGTTGTTTCTTGTTTTTCGAAAATTGACCTAAGATCTGGCTACCATAAGTTGAAAGTAAGGGAATGTGATATTCCCAAGACAACATTCAGGACCCGTTATGGTCATTATGAGTTTCTGGTCATGTCATTCGGTTTAACTAATGCACCTGCAACATTCATATACCTTGTGAATAGATTTTGCAAACTTTATTTAGATACATTTGTTATCGTCTTCATTGATGACATACTATTCTATTCAAGGAATGAAGAAAATCATGCTAGCCATCTCAGAATATTTCTTCAGACATTGAAAAATTAGGAGTTATAAGCTAAGTTCTCTAAATGTGAGTTGTGGCTTTAAGTCTGTGGCGTTCTTGGGCCACATAGTCTCCGGTGATGGAATTAGGGTTGATACCAAAAGGATAGAGGCAGTGCAGAATTAGCCTAGACCCACATCTCCAACTAATATTAGGAGTTTCTTGGGTTTGGCTGGCTATTATAGAATGTTTGTAGAAGGGTTCTTATCCATTTCGTTTCCTTAGAACAAGTTGACTCAGAAAACAATAAAGTTTCAATGGTCTGACGCTTGTGAGAAAAGGTTTCAGGAATTGAAAAAGAGGTCGACTACTGCCCCAGTGTTAACTTTATCAGAGGGTACTCAAGGTTTTGTGGTGTACTGCGATGCATCTAGAGTTGGTTTGGGTTGTGTGTTAATGCAGAATGGCAAAGTTATAGCTTATGCCTCCAGACATTTGAAAATCCATGAGAAGAATTACCCAACCCATGACTTAGAGTTGGCTGATGTAGTATTTTCCTTGAATATATGGTGTAATTGTTTATATGGTTTTCATGTAGATGTATTCACTGATCACAAAAGTCTTTAGTATGTGTTCACTCAGAAAGAACTTAATCTCAGACAAAGAAGGTGGTTAGAATTACTCAAGGATTATGACATGAATATTCTTTATATTTTCATTTGCTTTCAGCATTTCATTGTTAGGATGATCGAGGGTCTTGTCCCAACATCCCTATTTGTTTTAGAGGCTTCATAGATAATCAAATAGTTAGTAGTTTAGTTGTCTTTACATTTTCATTTCATATCTTAAGACTTGAATTGCCATTTTGGCCAAGTTGAATGTTTGACTTTTTAAGCATATTATTCAATTGAGTTTAGTGCTATTGATCATTATAAATATGCATAGAGTCTTCTGCTGAGTAAGTAAGCCAGGCCAAGGGTTCGCTTGGGGCCAACAATGGTTCTTGAGTCCCAACCACGTTCTGGATGTAGGCTCGGGGCGTGACATAATGATTCATAGCTAACATGACTAGTCAAGGTGTTAATACTGATACAAGTGGTGGAGATAAGTTGTTTTCACAGCGGAGTGCTTTAGATCCAAGTGATTTCTTGATTATTCAAAAAATTTCTTATCCTTCATTCCTTTAGAAAAGAGTTAGTGATATATTATTCGAAGACTGTGTAAGGTTTGACCTATTTAGTGACGAAGTTTGTAATTAATTTCAAATTATTTTAGTGCTTATGCTAGATAATAAGCTATATTAAGTTTTTCGTTCAAATATTCGCTTTTGTGTTTGTCAGGCCCCGAGACCCCATCGTATACGTGATATGGCACTTGGAACCCCATAGGCCCAAAAGTACCAACCAAGCTGCTTATTATAGATAAGTTAATGAAAATAACAATGCGGAAAGTAAGACCTATTCTAATCAACCTTTAGTAAAATTCAAAAGATAAAAACCAATTCAATAGTTAATTAGAAAATCAAATCAAACTAACCATAGGGCTACGAAACCTATACTAATAGAATAACAATATTTACGTCGGGACATGGCCCCCGACATACCATGAAAACTAAAGGAAATACTGATAAAAGAAAAGTCCGCTTTCTGGAAGATGGGAAGATCAATAAAATGTTGATCATTATCCCTCAATGATCTATTGTTGCATGGAACCACGACATTGTGTCTCCGATCCTACATCCTGAACGATGTTAATATTAATACAAATAGTGCACAAGCATTGTTTCCACAACAGAATAATGTAGAGCCAAGCGGTGCCTTAATGATTCAGGATCAAAATCATGATCAACATCAGTTTATGAGTCATCTAGGTGGTTATACTCATATATGCAGTTTAGATGAGTTATTTATAAAATGGAGTGCATTCATTCAGGATCAACCTCATGATCAGCATCAATTCATGAATCATCAAGGTGTTAATCTTAATACAAGTAATGCAGATGATTTATTTCCACAACAGAATGATATAGAGCCAACGGATTCCTTGATGATTCATGATCAACATTAGTTTATGAGTCATCAAGGTGTTAATATTGACACAAGTGGGGGAGATAGTTTTTTCCACAACAATTTGTTGTAGAGCCAAGTGATTTCTCGATGAACAAAGGTAGTGCACATGAGTTATTTCTGCAACAGAATGCTATAAAGCCAACTGATGCGTTCATTATTCAGGATCAGTGTCATGATCAACATCTATTTATGATTCACCGTGGTTTTAATACTGATATATATAGTGGAGATGATAAAATTTTCTTAGAATTGAGTATAGAAGAGATAAAAGAATTCCTGGATATTTGAGGGACCACAATTTCATGTAGATGAAATGCGACATGATTTTTTGGGAAGACATGTCAAACTAGATGAAACTAATTACGGAAAGTCATATCCAACAAAATTTTGCTAGAACTTACTATTTAGCACTTGAAATATTAGTACTTTGTAATGATGAAATTCAAGTATTATTGTAATGTTAAGGGTCAAATTTAGCACATAAGTTAAAAGCATCATTGTATAATAAAGGCAAACAGTGAATACAAAATTATTTTTTAATATATATTATCAAGATTTTACTTATCCTTTATTTCTTTAGAACATAGTAATCATCATCAGTAGTTGTTAGCTATTAGTGGCACAAAAAGAGGTGTCACACTAGCAGTGACAAAATCACTATGTCTATTATAATATGTATACCTCATATATAATCCCCTAAAGATTAACTAGAATTAACCACAATAAAGATTGATTCTCATACTTGGTGAGTAGTATGCTAGTGTTTCATATTTTTTTCTCACATCTTGAAACGAAGTAAAAAGGCGAGCACCCTGTAACGCATATATATAAGCACATAGGTATGTACATTACTACTGTATCCCTACCTTCTGAAGGAAGATAGATATTTTCTAATAAATAATTTATAAGTCATCAAGGTGTGATTATTGATATAGGTGGTGGAGATAAGTTGTTTACACAACGGAGTGATGTACAGCCAAGCGATTTCTTAAAGATTAAGGATCAACATCAGTTTATGAGTCATCAAGGTCTTAATATTAATACATGTGGTGAATATATAAATTTTGAGTGCATTTTCTATCTTCGTAAAGAAGACTCGAAGGCATCAAAGTTGATAAAGTCCAATACTAAATGTTTTCACCCACAACAAGATTTTACAGAAAGGACCAGTTGCTTTCTTTATCTCTCTTGGCCTTAGTCCGTCTAGGAATACTATTTCATGTCGTCTTTTAATTGTTATATTCCATTAGTGATTGTAACGACTTTCAGTTCTTCTTCCAGTTATATGTTGACAGTACTTAAAAGGAAAGTAGTTAAAGAAGGAGTTGTTACTTAATCTTTTACTGTTATTATTTAGGGATATTTGAGAATTATTCTAGCAATACTCTAAAGATTCTCTTCCCTCTATTTAAAACCTTTTTCTTCTCTCATAATGTATTTTTTATTTATAAATTAATGGCCTATTGTAACAAATGGAGGTTCATCTTCATCAACAACAACTTAAAAGTCATCAACAACAAAACAATATATATACCCAATATATTCCCACATGTAAAGTACATGGGTGGTGGTATGTATACATTTTTATCCATACATTTTAAAGGAAGGAGGAGGGGGGGGGGGGGGGGG
>JAJOON010033467.1:0-17054 GCA_029582645.1 Solanum megistacrolobum | reverse complement strand
TATTAGTATTTCTGTTCCTCCTAAATGTACATATTTAATTGAATTTTTAGCCTTAATATCTTGTATTTCTTTATTTATTATTCGTTTGTTTATTATTGATATTTTAGCCTTTCCTTTGGTGTATTTGCAATCTATGATATGTTCCCTTTGACTTACTACATAATATTCTTCTTTTTGTTGTTTAAACAAATTTCTTATTGTTGGTATTTCGAATATTTTTTCCACTCTTAGATCTAATGCTTTTCCTTTTATTTGTTCAAATATATTATTATCGAATATTATTTTTTGTTCTACAGATTCTTCATCTCGATATTCTTCTTTAGTTATCATTTGTATATCTGTTTCAGTCATTTATATAGTATTCATTATCTGATTCTATTACTAAATTATTTTCTATTTTCGTTTGTTTCGTTTTCTGATAATTCATATATAATATCATCACTTTCCAATTCATAATCTATATACTCTATTTGTATATATTTTTCATTGTCTATTTGTCTCTCTGATATTTGCTTTTTCTTTGGATTTTTAGGTAATTTGCAATCTTTAGCTATGTGTCCTAATTTTCCACAGTTATAGCAAGTACATTCCGTTAGTTTTTTCTTTGGTCTATATGGTCTTTTAGTTTTGTAGTTTTTTACGTAGTAATTTCTTCTTGGTCTTTTATACTTATATTTTGATCTATATTTTTTATAGTTTCTTTTTTTATTATACTTTTTATAATACCTATCCGTACATCCAAATTGGGGTTCTATTTTATTTTTGCAACATGCTATGTTTTTTACTAATATTTTTTCCATTTTTATTTCTTCTTTATGTTTTTCACAGAGTTCTATAAACCATCGTTGTAAGAATTTCATTCTAGCTCCTAGGGTATCTGTTAGTCCTGCTTCATTCCAACTTTTTATTACTTTTGAACTAAAAGGTTCGGATAATTTTGTAAAATATAGTTTCCTTATTTCTTTACTTTCTTCTGTACTATGTGTTCCTTTATAATAGTAGTCTCTAAATGCACACGTATATTCATCTATATAACACATATTACATATTGCTAATTTTGTCATTAAACTCCTATTTATAATTTTTTCTTTCTTTTGTTCTTCTACTTCTGTTGTCATACTACTAAATTCATTTCTTATACCTATTTCATATTTATATAATATTTCCATAGTTGTAGTAGCTATTTCACCATCAAATTGTTTATTACTTCCACTTGTTGTATTTCTTTTTTGCCTGATGTTTTATTTTTTCAATTTCTTTTTGTCTATCTATCTCTTCATTTTCTTTTGTTATTCTTACCATAGCAGTTCAACTATCTTCTAATTTTGTTGTTTCTTTTTCTAACATTAAACTTAGATTATCACCTATTTTCTTATATCTTCTTCCTAGATTAGAAAATACTATCTTTATTTTAAATCCATCGTAATTTTCATATGTTTTTTCATCTATTGCATATTCTTCTTTGTTCATTGTCTCTTTAAATATTGGATATATTTATACTCTATTTTAGATATGACATCTATTAGTTGTTCTAATTTATAATTATCTGTCTTAGTAGTATTTAATTGTTTATATTCTGGGTATAATTTAGATAATTTTCTTTTTACTTTTCTTAATCGTTTATGATTTCATTTCTTTTCTTCCATAGCTCTGATACCATTTTTGGGGGTTGCGGAATTCATCTATTTATTATTAATTTTCGCTAAAGATTTTATTGTAATATTCTTTGGCTAAGTGTTTTAATCTTGGTATTTCTTTAATATTATTTATGATGTATTCTAGATATAACATATCTTGGGTTCTTAGGTACATAAATAAATTATTCTCCATTAATTGTTCTAACAGTTTTATATCTTTCATAGCTTCTGTCCAATATTGTAAATATTCATAGTTATTTCAATCTGAATCTTCTATTTCTAAATCATATATTTCGGGGTCTAAATATAGATCATGTAGGTCTATCTCATACCATTGTTGATTTAGTATATCTTCTGATTCGTCGTCATTAAATATTTTTTCCCATATGATTCTTCTTAATTCAATTATCTTTATACCTTTAAGTATATATAGGATTAAAGTTCTATAACTTTTTATTATTTCATCATGCATATATGTAGTCATGTTCTTTGTTATGCAGGTTTTTGTTTTCAATTATTCCTTCCTACCATATTCATAACTGATTAAATTTATATTAGATTATTATGAACTAGATTATTTGTTGTCATGTTCTCCTGTCACTACTAGCATCGTACTTTAGCAGATACTTCCTTCCTATCAGCGCCTCAACTTTGTTTACTCCCCTATACGACTTTCCTTGCCTACCGGTTTCAACTTTACGATGGCATAGTATAGAAGATTTCTCTCTGTTTCCAGTGTGCTAATAAACTAGAAATCATGATTCAAATAATTCTAATACATAATAACTAACATAAATTTATTCAATCATATATGATATTCAGGAATATATGAAATTAGTTCTGCATATTATTAAACAATATACCTTTGCCTCTTGCTTATCCATGATATCTGAAATATCTGATTGGATTTCAGATTGCTCCATCATCTTTTAAGTATTGATGTCTTAAGCTTTTTTAGAGAGATTTTTGGAAGTTTTTTTTTATATATTAGGCTTTGCCTGATTTACAATGTTTACAAATGAATCAATAAATAGACAATGCAAATTTACTATTCTAGATGCTCTAATAAGGCGTCTACTATTTACTTTATGACTATGCATCTATTATTTACTTTATACTGTACACTTTATGACTTTTAAGCAAAATAATTTTCTTCTTTACACTATTTGCTTTATCGTGTTGGCCATCTATCTTGTATTTATCTTCTTTTCTTTATCTCTTGGCTTTTGTCTTGTCGGCCATCTGTCTTCTTTTCATCTTTATCTCTTTTCATCTTTATCTCTTCATTCCAGTTGAACATCTGGAATTATATTATCTTCTCCGTTACATTTCCAATATATGTGGTCAGGATATTTGTGTCCAATTAGCTTACAATATCTAGTTAATAATTCTGACAAAATAAATCCTGCTTTCAATGCTCTTGCTGTAGGTCGTTCTTCTGGTTTTAATAATGATAAGATCCATCGCTGGACTTTATCCATATCTTCTTTTCTTAGTTCTCTCGAATTTGAATATATCATTAACTGATCTCTAGAGTAGTAGCTCCATATAGCATTTCCGTTTAAATAATTGTTTGCTAACTTTTGTATAATAGTTGATATACCAATTATTCTTTTATTGGCATAAAAACCTGGTATCTCTATTTTTTGTATTTCTTCCTATTGTCCAATATCTTCAGGTATAATCATATCTTTGGTTAGTCCTATCTTAATAACTTGAATTGGAGGTTTTATCTCTTCATATAATATCTCCGTTGGTGTTGTATTAAACTTAATATAAAATAAGTTTCCCTTGGTAACTCTTTTATATGTGATGAATGCCTTGTGTAGTTCTGGTATTCCACTTATTTCTTCTCCGTCGTATGTATATACGATATTTAATAGTCCATAATTGTAACATGTTCTTACTAAATTGGCGTTAGTTTTTGGCTATGCGATTAACTTGTTGTACCCTTGTAATTTCTGGGTTAGGTTGTCTTGATTTGGTTCTTTGGTTGTAGTGGACCTAGGGTTAAGGTTCAAATATGTTTGGATTTTGTATATATTTTCAATATAGGTTCTCGTGACATGGTTATATAATTTTTTCTCATTCTGTAGACTATCTGCATATGTAGAGGTTTGTGGTTCCATAGTCAATCTGTTTCTTGACGTTCTTGGGGTAAATGGTTTTTCAAATAGCTGATTTAAGTTTGCATTCTTATGCTGTTTTTCACTAACTTGTTTGCTTGTACCTGTAGCTGTATTTAAACAAACATTATGGGTTTTAAGGTGTTTCCCAACGTCACCTTTTAGCTCTGGATTTTTAAAGTCTTCCGATCGACTTAGCTCCGCATTTTTACAGTTATGCTGCAAACCTGTATTACCTCTAGACTTCAGATTATCTTCATTAGTCTTTAGCTTTTGTATCTCATTGTCCATACTGTCCCTTTTTACACAAAGTGTAGTAATGGCTTTGAGTATCTCTTCAATTGTATTTTCTTTCTCAGTCTGAGTAGCTTTGTCTTGATAAGTAATCTGCAATAACATTCTTATCAGTTTTTATTACTTTAATAGTGAATATAAAATTTAATATATTTAATACCAGTCTTCTTATTTCTTTTGTGGTTACTGAATCCTATATTTTTCTTGTTAGCCACCATTTTACTTGTGTGTTATCTGTCCTTATAATAAATTTGTTATATACAATTGGTTTCACTTGAGCTCTCATTTTACATATGGTTATATTATGCCTTACATATTCAGTACATTCTTTCGTACTGATGTCCCTTTTTGGGGACGCTGCATTCCATGCTGCAGGTATATGTACTGAACTAGTAGATCTCCCCCATAGAAGCACATGATACTTAGCAGTTGTTGGTGAGCTCCAGGTTAATTTGGGGCTTCGCCAAGTCTTTACTATGCATATTTTGATAATTGTACAGTCATGGATTCTAGTAGAGGCTTTGTAGACATTTTAAAACTATCATCTGTGTTCATAGTTTTACCATTCACATGTATTGGTTTAGCTAGTCAACATGTGTTGTATATGTAGCTTCTCGGTAGCAAATCTATATGCATACTAGTTCACTTTCTCTTCATAGGTCACTTGTAAAGCATGTGTTCATATGGTACTTGTCCGCCTAACCTAGGATGGGGTGTGAAACAATTAATATTCAAATCTCAAATTTTGGGTTTTAAATACCAAATCCAAACTTACACTTCAACACAAGCAATAAAAAATTAGAGTAAAACTTGGGGAATTGATCAGCCAAGTATTGAATCTCAACGAAATAGGCAAATATTACTACTCATAATGGGATAATTTCTTGTGGGCGGGTCAAACCATATATAAAGTAACTTTCTCTCCAACAATTACCTTTTCTATGTTGAATTCTCTGGAACTTCAACACTGAGCGAAAGAATCCCAGATCTTTACCCTCATCGGCGATTCGCATAATAAACTTGAAGCATCACCGGTTGATCCTTGAGGAACGTTGTCCACTTTGATCAGAGAGGGAGAGGAAAAATGGGTCGCCTAAACACATCGGCGATACGCTAACTGGTGGAGGTATCCCACCGAATGTTCCAAAGTCTCAGTCTCATTTTTTAGATCCATAAAGCGAACCAAGTCATGCTCACCAAAATTGTTCGGCGACTCACCAAGAAGGCTTTCATCTCTCTCATGATCCCTACTCCTGCAAAATCAACACACACATTATTTGGAACACTAACACTTGGGTTGCCTCCGAAGAAGCTCCTTATTTTACGTTGTGGCACGACGTAATGCTCTCAAATATCTTCCAGGTACACCACCTCTATCAGAGAAATCTCTTGGCATTCTCCAAAGTATAATTTTAAACGTTGCCCATTCACATTAAATGCAGGTCCCTCTTGACCCTCGACTTCTATGGCACCATTGGTGAATACTGTTGTCACTCTAACTGGTCCTGGCCATTTGGACTTGAGCTTTCCTGGAAACACTCTAAGTTGGGAATTGTATAGTAACACCCAGTCTCCCACTCTAAACTCCCTCTTAAGAAATTTGGCATCATGTCATTTCTTCATCTTTTCCTTGTACAAGGCTTAACTTTCATAGGCTCTGAACCTGAATTCATCCAATTCGTTTAATTGCTCCACTCTCCCCCTTGAGGTCTTGGTCCAATCCAGATTTAAAGCTTTCAATGCCCACAACGTTTTGTGTTCCAACTCGACAAGTAGATAGTAAGATTTATCAAAAACAAGTTGCTGCGGAGACTTCCCAATAGGAGTTTTGTATGCGGTGGGATACGCCCATAGTGCATCATCCAACTTTCGAGACCAATCATTCCTATTTGCACTCACTCTCTTAGCCAAAATGCTTATGATCTCCTAGTTTGACACTTCAACTTGGCCACTTATTTGGGGATGATACGGTGTTGCTACTTTTTGGTCAATGCAGCTGAGAACCATTTATTACAAAAGTGTGATCCTCCATCGCTAATAATGGCTCACGGAGTCCCAAACCTTGCAAAAATGTAATGCTTCAAGAATTGAACAACATTTTTTCCTTCGTTGTTTGGAAGAGCTACAGCCTCTACCCATTTGGAAACATAATCCACCACCACCAAGATATATTTATTACCAAATGAGCTCACAAATGGACCCATAAAATCGATTCCCCATACATCAAATAGTTCCACTTCCAAAATTGGCGTTAGAGGCAACTCGTGTATTTTGGACACTCCACCTTCCTTTTGACATTGCGTGCACTTCTTGACAAACTCATGAGCATCTTTGTATAGAGACGGCTAGTAGTACCCACTTTGCAGAACTTTAGCTATTGTTCGTACACCATTGTGATGACCTCCAACAGGCGAGGCATGACAAGCATGCAGGATCTCAACAACTTCTTCTTCCGGAACACATCTTTTGATTATATGGTCAGTACACTCTCTAAATAAACATGGTTCATCCCAAAAGTATTTCTTCACATCGAACATGAACCTCTTTTGTTGGTAGAAGTTCAGTTCGTTTGGCACTACTCCACACACTAAGTAATTTGCAAAATCAACATACCAAGGGGGTTGTGTGAGGGTTACCGCGAATACCTGTCATCGGGAAAAATATCCTTTATATCGATCTCCAGCTCGCCATTCTCCCTACCTTCCAGTCTTGACAAGCGATCAGCCAGCTGATTGTCACAACCTTTTCTATCTTTGACCTCAAAGTTGAATTCTTGCAATAAAAGCACCCACCTTATAAATCTCGATTTTGCGTCTTTATTTGCCATTACATAATGCAATGCAGCATGGTCAGTGTGAATAATCAGTTTTGTACCTAGCAAGTGTGCGCGAAACTTCTCAAACGCATAAACCACTGCAAGCAAGTCTTGTTCAGTAACTGTGTAGTTACGTTGAGCACTATTTAAAGTTTTGCTTGCATAGTAAATGAGTTGATAAAGTTTATTCCGTTTTTGTCCCAACATTACGCCTAATGCCATACCGCTTGCATCACACATTACTTCAAATGGATCTGACTAATCAGGACTAATGTTGATTGGAGTGGAAATCAATTTTTCTTTCAGGCATTTGAAAGCTACCATACAAGCATCATTAAAGTGGAATTTCACCTCTTTCTCCATAAGTTTGTATAGAGGAAGTGCAATCTTTGATGAACCTCCTATAAAATACGACATGTTCCAAAAAGCTCCGAACCCCCTTTACTGAAATAGGTGGCGGTAATTTCTCGATTACTTCAACTTTTTCTTAGTCCACCTGCAACCCCTTTTGTGATACTTTGTGACCAAGCACAATTCCTTCCTTAACCATGATATGGCACTTTTCCCAATTTAGGACTAAATTGGTCTCAACGCATCTTTGGAGAACTTGTCCTAAGCGCTCTAAGCATTCTGCAAATGTCTCACCCACAACTGAGAAATCATCTATAAATACTTCCATTGAGTCTTCCACTATGTCAGCGAATATGGATAGTATGCAGTGTTGGAACATAACCGGGGCATTACATAATCCGAATGGCATTCGTTTGAACGCGAAAGTACCATAAGGGCAGGTAAAGGTTGTTTTCTCTTGATCCTCCGGAGCAATGGAGATTTGGTTATAGCCAAAATACCCATAAAAAAAAGCAATACCACCCTTTCTCGGATAGTTAGCAAGCATTTGATCCATAAAGGGCATGGGGAAATGATCTTTTTTAGTCCTTGAATTTAGCTTCCGATAGTCCAATCAAACTCTCCAACCTGTCACCGGTCTCATAGATATAAGCTCCCCCATGTCATTAGGAAAAACTGTGACTCCTCCCTTTTTCGATACACAATGCACCGGACTGACCCATTTGCTATCTACAATAGGGTAGATCACTTCTGCGTCTAACCACTTGATTAATTCCTTTTTAACCACCTCTTGAATTGGCGCGTTTAATCTTCACTGATGTTCAACACTTGGTTTACAATCGCTATCAAGTTGAATTTTGTGAGTGCATATGCCTGGATGGATGCCCACTATATCAGCAATAGTCCAACCGATGGCTTTTATGTGCCTTCTCAGTACTTCAAGGAGCAATTTTATTTGCCAATCAAGTAAATCTGCTGCAATAATCACCAGCAAGGTGTTATTTTCCCCTATGAAAGCATACTGGAGGTGAGAAGGCAATACCTTTAGCTCAAGATTTGGGGGTTCTTCGATTGATGGCTTGGTGGGAGGGATCTCTCGGCTGTTTAAGTCGATATCCAATTCACTGGAGTCTTTGTAAACCCCCACCCCCCATGTTTGAAAATGCGGCTACCACTTCATCTTGGCCTTGAACCTCAGACTCTTCATTGTTAGCCAACACAACTTCAAGTTGTTCTTTGCTGCACATCAAATTGCTCACACTAGCCACTGCCTCATCAATCATATTATCATTTGAGATTACATGATTGTTACTGGGGTGTTTCATTGATTTGCACGCATCAAAGGTGACTTCATCTTCATTAACCCAAAAATTTTGATCTCCCCTCTCTCAACATCCACTAACGCTCTCCTAGTTGCTAAGAATGGCCTCCCCAAGATAATAGGAATCTCGGCATCTATGTCACAGTCAAGTATGAAAAAATTGACCAGAAAAATAAATTGGTCAACCTTAACCAAAATGTCATAAAGTATTCCCATGGGATGATTGATTGATCTGTCAGCCATCAAGAGTCTCGTAGTTCTATCCAGCTGTTCACCCAACCCGAGTTGTTTATAAATAGCATAAGGCATTAGATTAATACTTGCTCCCATATCGCATAAGTCTTTTGCTAACTTGATCATGCCTATAGTACACGGGATGTTGAATGCTCCAGGATCATCTTTTTTTCTATCAGCTCCTTCGTCATAATTGCACTACAACTGTGAGAGACTTCGATTGACTCAAAATCCAAGATCCTTTTTTTGTGACTAACTCCGTCATGAATTTGGGATAACCCGACATTTCCAACAATACTTCAACTAGAGGGAGATTAATCTATAAGGTCTTGAATACCGATAGAAACTTCTTGAATTTCTCGTTCTCATTCTTTTTCTTGAGGCGTTGAGGAAATGGAGGAGATATTTTAGGCAAAGCTTGCTTGGCTTTTAGGCATGGCTTGTGCTTTTCCTCCTCACTTTGCAGCTCCTTTGTAATGTCATGAGGAATGGTTATCTTTTCTTCCTTTATATCTTTGTCTTCATTCCGCGTGTGCCTTTTTTCGTTACCTGTCACACCACCTTTTACATCTTTTCCGCTCCAAGTGACAACGGCCAGTCCTTTATCTTCATCATTTGTCACCATATTTTATTACAATTGTATTGAAAATAAACTCAATTTACCTTCAAGGATTTTGATTGCATCTGCGTGCGAGTTTACTTTATTATTCAAGGATGAGATGTCAACTTCAAGAATGCGTGAAAGCAAATCATTCACGCGAGGACTACTTGCACCTCCCTTTGATTTTGGGCTCTCACTTGAGGGAGAGAAATGACGTTTTGAGAACACCACATCTCACGAGGATGAAGAAGTCACTGAGCCTAAATGACCATACCTATGCACTCAGCCATATTACAAGCCTTGAAAAGACCTTTTGATCTTGAGTAAGCCAATTCGAATGTCGATTGGAAAATAAGGGCAAACCTATGGGTGAAACCATGCATTGTGTTCCTCTTTTTGAGTGTGAGCATTGCATCTGATTCATGATCTTAAATTGAGTAACCTCTATGTGTGAATATGGAATCATTCTTTGTGTGAGGGCATTTAGATACTTTTTGTTGAGCTTGAACTTGCACAAGTAGCAAGTATTGCGAGTATGAGAATCTTTGGTAATGGTGTGTCACAACTTGAATCTTTGAGTACACAATTTATCTTTGCATAAGTAATTTGAGTCTTGTTGTGTACATTCATCATTCAGTCTTGTGTAGCACTGTTTGAGACACCCTTTTTGAATAGCTTAGCTGAACTTGAGTTTGCTTGAGGACAAGTAAAAGTTTAAGTTGGGGGTGTTGATGAGTTCACAAATTGGACTCATTTAGGGCTATATTTTAATAGAAATTGTGTCCTCAAATGCTTATTTTATCTCAATATCTGATGAAAACCTTTAAGTTTCAAGAATTAAAAGTTGGAAGGAAAGCATGAACACTACTTCGCAAAAAGGAATAAAAAGGCGGAAAAGAACAAGAGAATAAGCTCTGAGGATCGCCGAAGGATACCACTTTGCCTTTTGTTCCAGTGTGTTGAGCCCTGAAGGAAAGTGTCAAGTTGGCGGAAAAAGAGAGCAATCAGCACATAGCCGAGGAGTTCCGCGAAGCAATACTATGTCGCCCAATGACTTAGAGTACGACGAAGCCGAAGGATGATGCAAGATGGTGATGAACTACACCAAACGGTGAATCGCCGAGTTGATCGGCGATTCCGATTAATGTCACCGAATGATCCGCTGCAGCACAGATTTTTGTAACCTATAAATACTCGCTAATATTTATAGCTTAATATAAGAATTTTTAGTATTATTAGACAAGATAAGAATTCTTAGTACTATTAGACAATATAATTTTAGTACTTTTTATATTACTCTCAAGTTTGGAGAGGGTTTTTGGAAAACTTGAAGAAAGGAGTTCATCTTCCCCAAGTTGGAAGTGGGGCTTCTCTATTATCCTTCCTTTGCTTAAATCAAGGTTGAATTTCTTATACCCATTTGATTTCATTATCATTATTAGGTGTATTTTGTTATTTTTTGATCTGTGGCTAAAAACCCCATTCTTGGGGTGTTATTTAGCAAATATGTGTTGATATTATTGTTGGGTCTTGCTTGCTGATAGGTTAGATGTCGTTTAATGGTGATTTCACCTAGTGGTTGTGGTTTAATTTAATGGGTTTGTAGTTGGAAATATAAAGCCACCCATGTGTTTTCGGCTTGCCCGAGAGGGAGGTCGGGAAACCAAGACTACTAGACTGATGGCCTAAGGAGTGGGTCGACATGAGGTTCAGCCATAGAGGGTGAGCCCTAGTACCATATCCAAACACTCAGCTCGTGAGAGTGAGTGGGGTAAGGCATAAGTTGGTCTTCATGCGGCAAATGGGTGTCCGAGAGGAACGCATTTGAAACAAGGTAAGTTGCCCGAGAGGGAACTTATTTCCATCTAAAGCTTAGCCTAGTCACTATTATTTGGCAAATTTCCTATCAAAAGCACGTACCCAACTATTTATCTCAACTTGTATTGCGATCACACCCCAAGAACTCTTCCCCATTCTTAATTTTCTTGTTATATTTGTTGTTTTTGATATACTTGTGACAAAACACCCAAATTGATGTTTGATAGTTTTGTATCCCCATTTAATTTACAATGTTTTTAATCGTTAATGTCTTTAGCTACGACTAGTTAGAACTAAATTTTATTTTTCTATTAATTCTCAAAACTGCTCCCTTGGGACACGACCCCAACCCTTGGTTGGGTTACTATACTATTGCACGATTCATAGACACTCGTACTGGAAGTTGTGTTGTTGATTACGCAATTAAAACATCAATATCCTCTTGTCACTACCTAGGGGTACCCCTTAGATCTAACAAGGCGTATAAGACCCCAAGAGGCCTCATACAAGCCTCTTAGCATATCATAACATAAAGTAATAGAAAAGGTGTGGAAATATAAAACATTTCAAGAAATTAAAGTTTTTCGTAAAACGAGCCGAAGTCTAACAACATTCTCTCAAACCATCTAACATAAAAATTAAATCTTGGGACGCGGCCCATAAAATAGGTAAGAGTATGCGTTAGTACAATAATGTACTAAATATTATTGCTTTCACAAACAACATAAACATAAGCAATCGTCATCATAAAACATAAGGCGTAAGCATAATCAATACATAATAAGCATCATAATAAAAGAGGAATACTTCCTTAAGTAATCTCACTTAACCTTAGCCAAAACATAGGTCATCTGCCACTAGTCAATCTTACATCATGGAAGGTATATCTAGCAACACTCTAAGCAAATCAATCTTCATAGACTAATCATATCAATCATACTTACTTTTAAAGACATGGGAATTCATATCTATGCCTAGCCTATAAAGGCTAATGCGTATTAGCCTCTTGCCTTACTTACCTTAAGATTAGGGGTACTCGCCTCCATAATCACATCATATGACACGGGTACTAGCATCCACATCATTTCATAAGGATCATGGGTACTCACCTCCATGTCCATTCATCAATATAAGAATGTGGGGAATCACCTCTTGTTCAATTCTAAAGTGTATGGGAAATGACCACATATCCTTCAAAATGGAGGTTAAGGCTAGTCGCCTCTAGCTTAATCATTCATTAAGCATTTTATTCTAGATTCATTTTAGGTGAGCAGTCCTTTCAACCGAGAATCATTTATGTGAGTAAACCTTTCACATTCATTTAATCATGATTAGCAATTCACTGTGGGAAGTATCTGTTCCACATCATATCATTAACATTCAACATTTCATAGTGTAGGCTTTACTCTAAAAGTGCTACATCACATATTTATCATACATGCTTCTTTCTCACGCAATTCTAGTCACAATTCATCTATCCTATGAGGATATATCCGACCCACAAAGTTTCCCTTCATGAAATCAACCCAATCATACCAATTCAACCATAAAATCATAGGATAAGCATGGGTACATGTAATTTCATCCTAAATACATGCAATTCTACTAATTCGATCATAATCCAACTATTTCGATCAACATTCATCACCACCCATAATATCGGATTAAAACCCTAACCAGAATTGATGATTAAGACTTCACAATTGGGGATATCAAGAGACTCCATGGGAGAAAGGATACCATGGATGAAAATCGATCATACCTTAGTCACAAAGCCTACCAAAAGCTTGAAGATTGGGAGACTTGTTCTTAATCTAGCTTCAACCTCCTCCTCCTTCTTCCACCTTCTAGAGAGAGAATATTTTAGAGAGGATTTGTGTTTTCTTTTGGGAATTAAGAGAATGAGTTAATTGAGTGGGTTTATGGGTCTAAAATCCTTATATAAGTGGTTTAGGTTTAGGCAAAATGACACCACTTTGATTTAATTAAAATCGGGAAAGACCTATGTGCCCCTAAAACAACTGCGAGCTCTCGACTCACGGAACCTCCACCGACGAACCGTTGTCAGGACAACGGACCATCCTGCACGTCTATCGTTTGGTGGTCATAGACTTGGATTTTTGGGACCTCGACCGATGGAAAATCAGCTGACCTACGGTCCATCCTGGAGGTCCGTCACTAAGTTCAGAGAATTTGTCAATATTGGGCCTGAAACATGGACCCTCAACCATGGATCTTGGTCTGATCTACTATCCGTTGGTTAGGCAGTGGTCGTGGTCTGCCTAATTTTCCTCAGCTGCCCAACCACGGACCTTACCTAGTGTCCGTGGGTGGCCACCTTCGGTTGGCACCTGTAACTTTACCTCTTTTGAATCTGGGGTGTTACACCTCTACAAGCTCCAATCACACATATGATTTCCCTAATTACCAAACATTTGAAAAGGATAACCTGTTCCATGCTCCAAAAATATCACAAAAGAACATTATCCTACCAATAGGATAATATATGCCTACAAGCAATATAGAAACAACACTCAATTGGCAATCTGAAAATGCTATGTGCCAAAATAGAGCATTGACCAGTATCAGACAGTTCATCAAGGATGTTGCACATTCTAAAACAACCCGTAAAATGAATAAGTGAAACTACAGCCTAGGTAGTGAGTGTGTGAGTTTGTCATGATGTTTGAGGTTGGTTTATGTTGTCCCGAGCCATGGTTGAAGAGTTTAGGGGTTAAATGTCAAGGTACAACTCCCCAAGGACCACCCTAGGGTCCTTGAGGAGCACCCTAAGCCTAACCCCCAAAACCCCTTGAAACCAAGCCCAAGACAAAGAGTTCCTTAAAGCTTGTTTTATGCGTTGGAGTCATGTGTGATTATGAGTTTCCATGGTCTCCTTATGTTATGCATGCTTTATTTGAATTCTTCTTTAATGCGAAAATGAGTTTTCATGATTTATGTTCCTCATGTTCATGTACATTTAGTATGAGTCGTCTTTATGCTTCATGAGGTTGAATGTTGAACATGCCTAAATGTATTTTTATGAAAAAGTAGCATAATATGCCTAATGTTGTTATGATGAGCATGATTCGAGTTGGAGAAGGTAGTTCCTCCAATGAATTGAGAAATGATGAAGTTATGATGCGTAATGAGTTTGTAGATGTAGTTCCTACCTTCTTGTATTGCATTGAACATGTATTAGTTGGAGTTGATGTTTCCTCCTAAGTTTTGTGCACTGTTTATGATGTTGCATGCATGATGGGCTGCTAGTTGTGAGTCGTTAACCCCTTAATGTGTTTTAAAGCGTCATTCGAGGAAGAATGTTTCTAAGTGGGGGATAATGTAACGACCCGTAAAATGAATAAGTGAAACTAGAGCCTAACTAGGGAGTGTGTGAGTTTGTCATGACGTTTCAGGTTGTTTTATGTTGTCTTGAGCCATGGTTGAGGGGTTAAACATCAAGGTACGACTCCTTAAGGGCCACCCTAAGTGTCCTTGAGGAAGACCCTAAGCCTAACCCCGAAGACCCCTTGAAACCAAAAATGTTGCCAAAATAAGGGTGACCTACGGAAGGGGTCCACGCCCCGTAGGTCCATCCACGCCCCGTGGATGACCTCCGTAGGTCAAGACCCCTTAATGAGAGCCTCTGAACAAAACCACAGTTGGACAGTACGTCTCGTGGTCCCACCTATGGACCGTAGGTAGGTGGTTCGTAGATGGCACCTGCAATATGTAGATTTGGTTCGGCCTAGTGAAGGGTGAATTAGTCAATTCACCCGTTGCTTAGTTAAGTGTTTGGACGGCTATTTTAGGTTTATTAAATTATTTTAAAAGTATTAAAAGTATTAAACTCTATTTTGGACTTCATTATTTCAAAACCCAAAATCAAAATCTCCCCTCCCCTCCAAAAGTTCTAGCTCTAGAAACCTCAATTGGAGGTGAAGACTTCAAGCTCTCAAGGTCAAATCTTCAAGGTTTTCAAGGGAATTTTGTGGGATTTCTCCATTAAAGGTATGGTAGTCTTGATCCTTCTCTAATTTCCCATTCAAGGAGCCAATTTTGAAGTGTTTTCATGTCTGCAAAGGTTACCCAAAAACCCTAGTTTTCAAACTATGCGTGGCTTCGATTCAAAACGATTTCTAAAGGCATTATTCCATTGAATTGTTGATTAAAATTTAAATTAAGATGTTTTCTTCCTAGAACCCATGTTTTCCCCAAATTCTTAATTTGTGATTTGAGATTGGGAATTGATTGATTATGAAGTATATGAATTGTTTATGTTAATATGGATATAGAATGTTGAAATCATGTTATTACTATTGCCTAATTGTGTTGATCTAAGTTGTGTGGGTGAAAGTGATTCATGGCATTGAAAGGGAAAGTTATGACTTAATTATATGTTGAAGTAGAATTGTGCTTGAACTATTGATCCACTTGAAATGTGGAGGTGTTTAATTGCTATGTATTATTATAAAGTGAAGGTTATGCATGTGATTTCAAGGATATAATGATCATCATGTATATAATGTAATTGTGTTATTATTGATAGTATATTCTCAGTTGACACTCATGGATGTTGATGATACAATGTGAAGGGTTTTCTTCTATATGATGTGTATCATGAATTGGTAGACTTTATGCATCCGTTTCATGTATCAATAAAAGTAAGGTGATGATGTATGTCTTGAATTGGTAGGCTTTGTGCATCCTTTTCTTGAATGAATGAAAGTATAGGTGATTGTTGAATCTTGAGTTGGTAGGCTTAGGGATCCATTCTTGTATAATGAATGTGTCTTGACTTGATGAATATGAATCGATAGGCTATGGCATTCCTTTCATATATGAGTAATGAATGTGTCTTGACTTGATGAATATGAATCTATAGGCTATGATATTCCTTTCATATATGAATAATGAATGTGTCTTGACTTGAGGGATATGAATCGATAGGCTTAAGGCATTCCTTTCATAAATGAGTTGATGTAATGAAGACTCTAGAATCGATAGGATAATGGCATTCCTTTCTTAATGAGTCAATATACCATGAATCGATAGGCTTATGGCATTCCTTTAATGCATATAAGAATGTAATGAGGAACCATGAATGGATAGGCTTATGGCATTCCTTTTATGAGGACTCTAGAGATATCTTTGAATGTACTATGGATCGATAGGCTTATGGCATTCCTTCCATGTGTAATGTTGTAACTTGGTTTGATTGGCCAATGGCATGCCTCCCTAGTAAAATAATGAAATGTGAATGAAATACTCTATGGGAATAGAGGTTAAGCACCGAGAGGATATGGTTAGATGGAAACTCTCCCAATGTTAGGTTAGAGTTCCAATAAACATCTTCCTATCCCATAACTATGTGCCCACATACGATATGAGCTAGTGGATTCCATCCAAGCTAATGTTACCGGTCTAACTTCGGCAAGGAGACCACCTTTTACAGTGTGGGGTTATATGACACCGGATTTTTCACGACCCAGGTGTATGCCCTAGAGGTAACACGGCATACTAGACCGCAATGGGTCTAATACAAGCCCTTAGAGTAATCATAACATACGATCATAGAAATGTAGGGGAAATTTAAAACTTTCTTTAAAACATTCAATCGAAAACATTTCATAAAAGCGAAAGTCTTTACTAAGTCTATGTCTCAAAACCATGTATTAATAACATGAATAAAAGTCTTGGGATGCAGTGCATATATGTCACGACCCAAGCCTAGGGCCTAGACGTGACCGGCGAATGGGGAACCCGAAGGAACCCCAAACAAGCCTCATAGCATATCATTACACATCCTTGGTCGCGGAAGCAATTAAAATGACCATAAGCGATAAGCATAATCAAG